>JAGXCT010037210.1:99189-132750 GCA_022495035.1 Philopotamus ludificatus | reverse complement strand
ATTATAAAATACACTGAACAGTATTTATTGTAATGTTCAAGTAAAAATATTTGAGGATTATATTTTTCATTAATTTAATGAAAAAAATAATTATTAACAAAATAATAACGATTTATTCAAAATAATGATTAAATTAAAACAGTCGTATTATTTTCTTTATTAAAAAGTAAGACGGATAAATATATATTAAAAAAAACATAACATTTAAGAATACACATCTATTTTATATAATGAACCTATAGCAGGGATGGACAAACCGCGGCCCGCGATTGATTTTTGGCAGTCCGCGAGCCGCTGGCAATATTTTTTATTTAATTTCTCACTGCCTGGTTTTTTTATTTTAGGCAAAAATATCATCATACGATTTTTTTGGATAAGATGCAAGGATCAAAATTTTCTCATCGTTCGTCTTTTTTTTCTAGACGAGTTTGTCAGCCTCAGATTAAAATTTTCTTGCTGCTTGAACTGTTTTTATAAATTAAAATACCAGCTTATGATTAAACATCCAAATTTTCCTAGAAACGCGAATCGAATCCATGACGAACACATGGCGTTAATGTAAATATATTTTACGAATACTATCGAATCGTAAAATATTCGTAAAAGTCTCACTAGACTCCGAATTTTCATGTGGGGATTATTTATTGTAAAGGTAATATGATTTACACTAAAAATCTAGGTTACAAAAAAATAATAATTTGATCTAAATTTTAAGGATCAAATTACATAATCCGTAAATATATAATACATTGCCGAGTGAAATAAAGGTCCACGCCCTTGGGTTGATAATAAAAATATCAAGGTCATTAGAAATATATGAATAGAAAAATGCTTGATGTATTGCTTTCGTTCAATTTCCAAAATCAAATTAAAAAACATTTACGCAAAATTTTGAAAGGGTGCCTAGTCTTTTATAGGACTGGTTTTGATAGCGCGATCCATATCTCGGCGCTAAAGAAGGGTTGGCTGTATGCACACTCAATACAAAATTATTTTTCATGTTTGTAAATGCGTTTTTTCCATGTTGTACAGCCTTTATGTTCATTTTTTGGAGGTCCTTCCTAAGCGAGATTCTCCTCCCTTAACACACCACCCTTGCCTTCTTATGTGTTGATCGCATGTTTGTCCATGGAGTATTTAGATGCGATGGTTGCTACGAAGGCTCGTCAGATGTAGTCTACATTTAGACTCACTGTAGGGCGGGCTCTCCAGGAAACCCTCAGCCAGGTCCTTCCAAGGCAGAGTGACTTGGAAAATACAGACAAATACGTGATCCGTGTTTTACACTCAGCTTTAAGTAATAATGTATTAGACGATTATGAGTGGCCAGGAGAATTAAGAAAGTTGATAAACTATTCCAGGAGTGTCCAACTGAAATCGTCAAGGGGGCCGCACAAAAAAATAATAACGAAATAACCTAATATTTTATAATTTTATTTAACTTATCAATAATTTCTTTGATGATTTTGATTTAAGAATAAAATAAACCATTTTATTTAGATGAATATGTACATTAATAAGACTTCGTATGGAAAGTATCGTTATCCCCAGTGGAGGTTGGTAGTTAAAATATTTAGGGGTGCTGCAGAAGATTAAACATTAAAAAAGTATATTTCAAAAGTGACTCAGTACAGACGGCGCGGGACTGCTCCGAGTCGCAGCGTAACGTAGCGCTTACCGACGTGACCCACCCACCCTCCTGCCGCCCCGTATCCATCCAATAAACGACGCTGATAGCACTGACGAGCAAAAAAAATATTTTTTCCCAATTTGCTTGGAGGTGCTGCAGCTCCGCAGTGTATATGGACGAGCTCCTGGTTATCCCCCTCCTTCTAATGATAATGGATTAAAATTATATGAATAAACATACGCACCACTATAAACTACACATTGTGTTTGAATATGTATTAATGATTTCCTAGTGATTCAAACTGTAAAGCCAGCAGCTTAATATAAGGCTTAAAGTTTGATGTTCTCTCAGATTTTTTTCAGCTTACTTGAGCAATAGACTGCCTACAAATGGTCTAGAAGTAAATTTTAAATCATCGTTTTTTTATTTTTATATTGTATCAAACGAATTGGAGGAGAAGAGTCTTAGAAGGCCTGTGAAAATGCGAAAAGTGCCACGGGCCGATTTCTAATACATATCGATCTTATTTACTTTAATTTTAGATTTGAATGTTTTTTTTTTAGTTCTTTAATTTAACCCTTTCCGCGCGGGGCGCATGACGTACATTCGCGAGATTCTTTAAAACTTTAACTTGTTGTTACATGTAAACTAGACCGAATTAAGTGATGGTGTTTGTTTTAAAAATCAGCCTAATAAACACAGCTAACAAAAAAAACTTATAGCCAAAAAGTTATATAAACCACATAAAATATAAATATGAATCGTAGCCATTCAAATCGCGCGTGGTGTCTCATTCAAATCTCGCGCGGCCCGCGGTATTATCGGTGACGTATCTCGGCTGTCGGGCCGGCAGGGATCGGCAAGGAAATTTCACGAACATTTAATTAAAATGCTATAATTATAGTTTAAATTTGTTTATTAATATAGGACCATTTTTTTCTTACTTAATCACTGTTTGAGCAATTGATATTTTGTTTGATTTATTATTACGAAAATAAAGCGAATCTAGTTTATTTTTTTAGTTGAGATGGAAGAACATATCCTAATCAACATGTTTGCATAAATCTCTTATAGGAAAATGGTCAATATAGCGGTAAACGGTGAATACAATTTACCTCGCCAAAAAAATAATTTGGTCCAAAATGGCGCCGCACTCAGATGCAGAATCATGTTTCGACCCGCCGCATTGAAAGGGTTAAGAAAGCTCTACATAGTGACTTTTTAAATTACGGACAGCATTTTTTTTACCGAATAAAAAGTACAAATTTATCCAAACCCATATTTTTTCCTAAATACAATAATACCACTTTATTGCGTATTCCTGATGACGAAAATTGGAACGAAAACTGCTCGACAGCCATGGGTAGCTTTAAGTCTCAATTGAGCAGCAGAAAATCTTCAATTTTTCCGCTGGACTGTAGTCAACCCTTATGTCTATAACGCTGATCCGAAAAAAAAAGTGTGCGTGACTTTATTATAATTTATTTTAAGGTTATAAAATTATTATTGTTTTTGCACGTTTCGTAAGTAAACAGTGCCGCCAGTTGCGCATCGTCGATATAATTAATTATAAATTAGACGAGAGCACAATGCGCGAGCGATGAATGGTGCGCTTTGTTCTACCATAGACAATTGATCGCGGCGTTCGCCATAGATAATGGACGACCACCTCGCTCCCCTTTTGTTGGATTCGTGTTGCGCGCACACGCTCGACGTCGCTCGAACGCAACATATCATCGGACGTTGACAACAATCGAGATGTTCTTTTGATAATCGTCGGCGGCATCTGCTCACCTGGTCACCCGCCACTGAATCGGTCTCGCATTATAACATATTGAATGTTGGCACTACTTCAATATATTGTTAAATGTAATAAACTGCCAACAGATGAACAAAAGCTAGCCAGGGGCACGGGACGGCCGCTAATAACACCGGGGTCCACTCCTCGTGGACGGCACGCACAATCGATGCTGCCGGAGTGTGGCAGGGGCACGAGCAGAGGTCAGAAGGGCCCGCTCCCCGAGCCACGTCCAATGTTGTGGCTGTCGTCAGTATATTTAGATCTGCTGAAATAAAATAGGCACGAAAAGTGTCGGCGGCGTCGTCGGGCCAGCCCACACGCGCAACTTTTCAATGTTAGCGCACGCGTTATTTATACGCGAGCGCGTGAAATTGACAGAGTTTTCCGCGTTTCGCACTATTTTTGGACCGCTTTGTTCGACAGCAATGCTACCATTTGTAGAAATTCTCATGATAAGACACCATAGGGAGAATGTATTAGCACATCGTTAAGCCCTCCAAACATAAGGGTGCTGATCGAAATATCATCAATATTATGTGTCTTCTTAAGTATTCGACATCTAAGTCAATTAAAGACCTCATTATTAGCATTTTGGACGACATCTTGAAAGAAAATTCCGAGCATAACTCTTCAATTGCACGCTGAGTGACTTGAAATTCCTAGGCCGATTCGATGGTTAGCATCCAAGTTTCTTAACTATCAAAAGAACCGACTGATCCTAGACGCAGTAGTATTCAAATCTCAGATTCCGAGACGTTGTGTCGTCCAAGTCTTATGCTTACGGTACTAAAACACGTATAAGAATACTACGACTATCGATTCAAATGAGGATAATGAATTTTGAAGAATAATTCCAACCGCAAAGACCACCATGACTGAACTGCTCACGACTCACGACGAACTGAGAACAAAAGCATCAGATCTGGAGATGGTTGGAGAATTTCTATATCTCGGATCACTACTTACAAGTAACGGAAATTGTGAGCCAGAGATAATCCAAAGATAAGATAAGATTTCCAAAAAGGCAAAAAAAACGTTTAGAGCAGAGTCTGGTATTCAGCATTTTTTAATTATGGCGTAGAAACCTGGACCATAAAGGAGAATATGAATAAGAAAATTGACGCCTTTGAAATGGATCGCTAAGCCCACAAAGTCTCTGTCCTAAAAACGACAAAGAAGACCGATTTTCTACCCTATGTCTTAAGAGGATTCTTCGATATTTTGGCCATCTCGCCAGAAGAAACAATAGCCTGGAGAAGCTCGTCTCGCTTGGAAACGTACAAGGACGCAAGGGAAGGGGTAGGGCGCCAATCCGCTTGAGCGACCTAATGAAGACCGTCACAAGCTCCACCGTAGTAGCTGTGATGCAGGATGCAGAATGCAGAGAATACTGGAGACACAAAATCAAGAAGATTCGAAACAAGAATCGTCACGACCCTCGGACATGAGGGTGCCGTCTCAAAAAGATACGTATGCTAAGAGAGTTGTAGCATCAGGACGATATTCACATGTGGACATCTAAATTGCGGCCAAAAATAGTGTTGTATCCTTCTCTGAGAAGTTGTATTTGAAAACCAAAGCACGATCAAATCATTAAATTCTTCACACACGTCGAGTGCCACGCTGTAGCTTCGTGTCAACGATCTAGCTGAATCTATCGATACTTCATTTTTTATCTTATTCGTGTTCAGATCTGTGATTTTATGTATTTTTCCTTTTGTTCTATGTGTTTCAAGATTCTGCTTAGCTATTGCTTACCGAATACTTTGCCCAAGGCGATGACCTGTAGAAGGTACATGAAACTTAGTTCAAATTTTCGATACTACTTAAGGAGATGAAAGAAAATAAGGCTTTTTAATGAAGTGTTTTTATCAGAGAAATCTTCAACATCATCGAGGAATATCAAATTGATCTAACTTAGTTCCATCTTCTAGCTGAAGTGCATGGATGTTCAGCAAGGTATAGAAAGATGCTGTTGTGTTCTGCTTTCAACTGAAGGAATGCAGAACACCAGAGGATACACATCTGGTGTGCTTAAATCATCTACAAAACAATGTGAGAAGAGCCTAATATGAGCCAGAAAATTATCATAACGTGGAAGACATTGAATAAATGTTAAAGGCTGGAATTTAGACGCTTTTTGGATAAATGCGAGCATTTGAAGAAGCAAAATACGAGAAGAGGAGAGAATAATACAGCATGGATTGATTTATAGTGGTGCAGATCGTGTCAAATACAAGCTGTAGCAGATCCTTAGACTTAGTATTAAAGAAAGACTGTAGACGTCGATGATATTCCATAGATTACCTGTAACTTTTCGATTCTTAAGTATCTTTTGCAGGATTGTGTTGTGGAAATATTTTGAAGCTAGCTTTTTACATGTTTTGATCAAAAAATAATCGCTCAAAACATGGCTCAAAAACATCCGCGTCGTACGAAGGGAGTCTCTCAGAGACCCCAAGCATTTCAAGTCAAGATATTCATGAATTCTTCATCAATAGCTTGACTTTTTTTTTAAAAATATATATTATTCTAAGAATAAAAATGGTTAGTTGTTCATGATATGCTTCATAATTTGATCCATATTTTGGATTTTTTAACTAAACCAATATGACGCGTAAATGACACGCGCACTCGGCGATGTTTTGCCGCAGACTGAGCTCTGGTCTCAAACTAATCTCTCATCGCAGACTAAGTTCTCGCAGCACGAGTCAATCGCATGTTTCACTTGCACTCCGCACATTGTACTGGATGCGAGCGAGAAAAACATTTATCCCATGGTAACAGAAGCGATTATTGTTGTTTTTTTTATTTATAAGGACAATAATTATTTATAATATTTATTCTTTAGACTTTTTTAAACAAATAAAAAATGTTTGTGACATGTGGGATTTATATTAAAAACTTGGGGTTCCTAAATTTACCCCATTGGCATGGCTAGGTTAACATTTGACGTATCTTGACATTGGCAATCATCTTAATGGCCGAAAAGAACACCGTTATAAGTCACGGCCTCCTTATTCGTCAGTCATGATCATTTCCGACGCAACTGAATCTTTTTTATATTACTCGTTTTACTACTACGTTTTTTCAACAGTTGCTTAAACCACGCTGTAAATTTATACTTTGTGGGAGATAAAATTAGGATTGAAGAATAAATAAAGATTTTTTGAGAGAATCGAAAATTCTGCGAATGTTTTAATAAATTATGTTCAATTGTTTATAGATGCTAAGAATGGCCGATGCGTGTGATCCACTTCTATTAGCAGTCACGATTATAGATTCGACGTATCAATCAAAATTGATTTCTTCTGGAGTCTAGACTCTTCTGATTTATTCCCGGATGAATCACGATGAATGAGGTATTCAAATAATAGCGATTAAACGCTTTAAATAATTAAATGGAAAATCCTACTCCATTATATGTTCACATCCACGAATCGGACGCGTAAAATATAGAGAAGCTCTCCCGTTTCTGCAATGTTTAAATCGGTCTCTGAATCATATTGTTTTTCAGAACGCTTCAGCTTGTAACACGGCGTGTATATTATACGAAATTGTGTCATTTTGGCCAAATTACAAGTTTATTCCTCCATAACTGTGACAGGTGCAGCGGCCGCCTCCGCCTTTCCACCTCCTGAGCAGTTTGCATCTCGGCAATAATTACGCGAAGAAGCCATCAATCCAAGTGCATCGTAGGTGTTACACGGAGATAACACACGGACAAATTTTCCTGCGTTTTTGTAGTATCGATCCCGTGCTAGCGTCTAGACGGCCAGCACCCCGGTCCATTATCAGGGTATTGACGTCACGGAGACGTCTCTAATTATAGTGTCCAGTGAAGAGTTACGCATTAATTAACATAGAAAAAAGTCGTCGGCACGTGTGATTCACACGATTGTGATGCTCGTTGGTGTTGCGTGATTATAAGTTTAATTATGTAACTCGTTGCATGTGCATAGTGCACTCGAAATCGCTGGTCAAGATCTTTATCCTTTTGATGGGTCAGCTGTTGCACAAAGTTATTTGGCAAGCGGACGCGACAGCAAGGTCCCTAGTGGGAAAGAACGATTTGGACCAAACACGGCAGTGCCAACGAATCTTTTGAATCTAATTGTAATGTTATTTTCAGATAAACTTGAATAAGTGATTAGTGTAATAATTCTCTACAAAAACCTTGTAATCGTTACAAGATAATATTAGATTATTCGGAATAGATTTGATTTTAAATATTATTAAGTTTTAAGGGTTGGATTTAAACGAATTCTTTTTAAAAGAATATAATTCTTGACTATATGAATAACTCCCATCCATCATACTAACATACTGTTTAAAATTAGATTACTGCAACAGATCACAATTATGATATATTTTATAAAAGTTCGTGCTAAAGTGCTAAAGATGGGGCGCCGTCCAGATTGTGCGGCGCACACAGGCGCCAAAAAATATAATTAAAATGAATACATTATAGACCTAAAATGAATGGATTTCATATTTGATAAACAAAAAACTTGAATTTGATATTGAATACTTTATGAAAATCGTGTGCGCCGCACAATCTGGCCATGTGGCCGGACTTTAAAAAGTACTATAGCCTTTTTTATATCATAGATTCGTCTCTGGGTTCTTTTAACTTTATTCCGATGGCAGAATACCGCGTTAAAGATGTGGCAATCCCGCTGGTCTGCTGAGAGTACGGGAAAGAACTGGTTTCGTGTTCTTGCCCAGTAGCCACTGTAAGCTCGAGTTAAGCTGCACTGGTTTATTCCTGACCATTACGTGTCTCAGTTTATCACGGGCCCCTTTAACGCCAATCTTCATCATCTGGGTCTCAAGGATGACCCGGCTTGCGAGTTTTGTGACTCCATGGAACATACTCTAGAACACATTCTTTAGGAATGTCTAAAAGCCAGTTCTCCTAGAAGAGAGACCATGCTCAAGGTGGTGAGGCTGATCCCTGGCCCCAAATCTGTCCTGGGACCTTGACTCCTCTATCCCTGCTTACAGGGATTTTTGTGACTACAGTCGGGGCGAGATTCTCCTCCTCCAGCACTACCCTTGGCCTAGATTGTTGGTCGCATGTTTGTCCACGGGTACACTACCAGATGCGATGGTTGCCTCCTGATAGCTCCTCCGGAGGTAGTCATTTCAAACATTTAGACTCACCGTAGGAGCCGGGCCCTCCAGGAAAACCCCATCCATATTTTGTTGTCATATATATTTTGATGATATTTATATTTTCTTGTGTACATTACTGTTATATATAATATAGAATGTTAATGCAAAATTGGCAATATACCACATATGATTTTGAAGTTTTATGATTTTACATAGAGCTTTGTACATTTTTTAGCGTTTTCTCACTTTCAAAATCGTGTATTATAATTTTTTTTTTTAAAGGAATTTTTTTTGCTTGATGTGTTCTGTATATTATAACATATTGTGGTGCGATCAACCAAATGCGACTGGGTTTAATAATAAAGATAAAATAATAGCCGTATCATGATGGCAAGAATAATCCCAAAAAGCGTGTTTCACTGCATCCGATCGATGAATGATAGCCAACTATCTTAACCGATCTATCACGGCGGCTCTAAGCCAACGGCGTCGCCCGATGGGGTATATTTAGTATGAAATGAATGACTTTTTTAAAAAATGGATTATTCTATGAATAAAAACAGTTATTCATGATATATTGTATATTAGTATAACAATCCAAAATGACGCGCACACGGCAACGTTCCGCCGCATACTAAGGCATGCCGTAGTCCCAGAGTTCAACATACTCTCTACGAACTATGTGTCTCTAGTACGGTTTCACTCGCACTTGCACATGCACGATGTTTTTTCGCGCTCGCATCCGGTACAGATAGAAAAGTATATTATCGTTTTTTATCTTTTTTCAGTATTGCACGCAATAAAGGACAATAATTATTTATTCTTTATTTTTTTTTAGACAAATAGAAAGAGTTTGTGACACATGGGATTTATATTAAAAAGAGTTATTCGAGAAAAGTAAAAAATACCAAATAGGTCCATCGGCACGGCTAGGTTATTTATAATTGGTGAATTCCTGTGGAGAAGGAATCTTCCAACTTTCATCTTATTAACAAAAAAAACACATTTTTTTATTGCTTGTTATTATTTTAATAATGCAATTCTTCATCGTTGATGCCTCATGACTAAGGAGCGTGACTTCTGGTCACGCTTTTTAATTATTTTGATGCATATATAGTTATCTCTCTAGCTTACAGCCTGTTTCTGATTTGATTTGAACAAAAAATCTTGTCAGAAATCACTAACTTATTTGTTTGCTCTCTACGTTTCAGCGCTTTTCCTGACCTTCTTAAAACTCCTTGAACACATTTTTCAGTATGGTGTTTAGCATTATCATATTATTATTCATTCATTTCATATTATTATTGGTAAGACGTCTTTCTTTCATTTTTTTTGCTCTTCAGGAACATGAAGACGTTGCAGAAAGCCCTGTCTGGTATAAATAAAAAAATATTTAATTAGATTTTAGCTTTAAATGTAAGTGCCCTGTGTTCCTGTAAATCTATGTAAAATCTATAACTTTCCTCCTGGTCAAAATTATTACCGTTCTGGTCAATAAACTGAAGATAACGGTGGGTTATTGATTCATAAACTTCAACAAACGTTACAATTGATGTTGTGGCGCATTCTTGCTCGATTGAGGCTTTTGATTATTCCAGTATGGTAGATTTTAACTTTAAGGTATCCTCATAAGAAAAAGCTCAGTGGCGTCAGGTCTGAGGAATGGTCAGGGTATTCTATGAGACCTCTTCGTTCAAGCTATCTGTATGGAAGATTCTCATCAAGATTTGATCTTACATCACGATGATAGTGTGGAAATGCACCGTTCTATTGGAAATAAAATCGCCATCCTCACCAAAGTCCTCCTGAATGCGTAGTAAAACAGATTCTCGCGGTAAGTTCAAGTAATTGGCACCGGTATATACCATTTTTTAGAACACTTGTATTTATTGCTCGATTATAGAGAAGTAGTATATAATATCTGATCTGTCAGTTTTGGGATTGAACATCTTATGCTTCACAATAAAATACAATTTATTAGATAGACATCATGTTAAACAAGATTCTATTTAAAAAATACAGAAATACTTTCTTCGCTACAGTTTGGACTGATTTAATGATTGAAAGATAAGAAAAATATTTTAAATTCAGTGAAATGCGTAATGGAATTTTCCGCCATTCGCACAATCTTCCTTCACTATTATTAGATGTGTAATTGTGAGAATGATTCGTGCACCGATGCAAATTCGATATTGTTTACAGACAGTGTCACTGGGCATCACCCCAAGAAATAAAAAAAGAAGTGTTGAAATTACATTATGTAAACATTGGCAGGATTATGCGATTTATTTCATGCAACCAAACACAATTAGCTTTCAGAAATACGGTTTCCATTAGCGCCGTTTTATCTTCCTGTAGCAGACTGCGCGTTTTCCAGCGCTTTGAGCGCTGTTATCAATTTGGTCCAGCGGGCATGCATTTTCGATGCATTTCCTGTGCAGAATAATTATTATCATCCGGCCGCAGGTTAAACGTGCGTCGGGTTTTGAATTCAAATTTTGACGCAACGGATTTAAACAATGCGCTTAGCGGCCATGTTGTATTGGTTCGTTGGCGCTCACTGGGGTAGCTTTGCTCCGCGAAATAAATTGTTATATATTTTAATATGATGAAATAAAAGACATTCAAGGCCATGAGCGATGGAGCTTTCAAGAGCTGTCACTTCCAGAAGCTCGAAGCTATTTGCGGTCAACTCGTTCCCGTTGTCCGAGGCGGAATTCCTTTTTTTGACGAAACGCAGGTCGGCGGTGACGAGTACCTGACGCGCCCGGCTCCCGTGACGTCAGCCGCGGTTCACAAATATCCCTGGCCACCAATGCCAGAGCACCGCGACTGGACGTCGTCGTCAAGGAGCCCACCGAATAATTCAGCATAATTGATTGCCAAACGCCAGCGGATCGTCAGAGCTATTGAATAATAACCGGCGAGATACCTGGTCCAGAATTATTCAATCTCCGGGTCGACACGGCCGCATCCATCATCCGCCCGTCCAATTAATGAACGCCGATAGCAAATGCGTAGTATTTAAAATGAAAACGCGAATAAAATAAATCGCAAAGGGGAGTTAGCGTAATTAAATAAAATATGATACGGATTGATTTAAATATGAAATCCATTACGAACAAAGAAGCTGTTACGCTAATTCATCTGTCACATTCAATAAGATAGAGCAATTTATTAGAAGAGGAAAAAAAAGTAGCGGCGGCGGGTTCGCGAGCGCTCTGCCCACTGTTGCCAACCTCACAATCCGAAATAACTTGACCGCTCCTCTCTGGAAATTTGAATGAAAGCCACGGAAAATCTTGGGAATATAATACAAAAACCGATGCTCCAATAACAGATATATCACCGATGTGCTTCCGGCATTTACTAAATCGGTATGTCCCTCTGCGAATATATATTATTGTGAAAACTATGAACTTTTATTGTGCGCATTAAAAGTCACGATATTTATGAGCTTCGATGTGTGGCACCGTTGAAACAATAATACGCTTTTCCACGCACATATAAATAAACTGACGCGTCTTGCCGCCGTATTTCTCTTATTTATATTTTATTATGTATAAATAGTGTCAAAATTGCGTGGAATATGCGTATCGCTTGAATAAATATTTACAAGACGGACTGTAAATTAATTTTATTCGGTTGGAATACGAGAAAAAACGTATTGAGTTTCCGGCGGCAAAGAGGAGGTGCGAGTGTATGGCCGCTTTTCGGCGCGTTAAGCGTATCAACGGTCCGAAATAAACAAAATCGTGACATAAAATAGTTTAAAATCATAATCTGGGCTTAATCCCGCTAATTAATTATTTCGTTAAGCCCACTTAATTTCTCTAAAACATCAAAGTATTTTATTTTTATGTTTACTACGTCAATTATTTTAATGAAAATTGAGCATTTTGACGCGCAATGCTTAGTTAGCTATGGATAAAAATAAGTATCTATAGTAATCGTCATAAGATTTATTTTACTATCGCCTGGGTGGTAATCAAAGTGTTGTAATTCTGGGTATAATACAACAGCTGCAAGAGTGTCAACATGATAGAACTTCTCGTAATGCTAGAATACATGAACTGTGCTTTTTAGAGAGTCCAGTTGATGTGAGATTGAAAATTGACCTGCAAATTGGTAGCAAAAATATATAATACTTCCGTATTAGTATATACAGGGGAGCCAGAGGGTGGTAATGATTTAAGATAAGAACCGGAAGAGAATACTCCCCTGGTACACCGGATAAGTGATACTGACGAGGGTTCTAGCACGCTGCGGTGGAGGTAGATCTCTAAACCGATGAACAAATTTCGTTTCGATTTAATTTTGTTTTTTTAATCAATCAATTGTGATAATTGGACCAAAGCAGTCCGCGAAATTCATCTATATTTTTAAATCATATGTTATAAGAATAGTATATAGACACGCACGAACTCGATACAGATAGTTTCCAATAATATTATTTTAGATGTACTAATTCGTTTTCACACCTACTTGCCCAATTTTATAGCAATCCCGACTGTTTATTTTTTTATACTTGCATATACACTTTTAACGAAACATTTGGTTTACCTGAACATGAATAATGTGTGATTGATTGAATAAAAAAAAGATGAGATTGGGCTAAAATACACCGACACTCGAAATTCTCATGTTTACTTGTTCATTTGTTTTATATTTGAATTTTGAATGAAGTCCACCTATAATAATAATACAGTCAATCCTCGACTTATGTGATTTTTAAAAAATGCGAAAGTTACACTTTAATTATGATAAAAAGGAAAGGGCTAAAAGACAATTAACACTGTACTAGACATCCGCCATGAAAATATAAAGATAATATTTCTTCCTCTCAACCTCTATTATTCAACCAATGGATCAAGGCGTAATAAATACATTTAAACAACATTACCTACGAAGTACATTTAGGCAAGCAGCTGTTGATGGATAGAACGGAAAATCGTTAACCCAATTTTGGAAAGAGTACAACATTTATAAAGCTGTTCAAACTATTGACGATGACTGGAGTGAAGTTACAATATCTACCATGAGTAAGGTATGGAATAAGTTCATCCTCCGATTGGTTGATGGGAGTAGTACGCCAACTGAAAAAGTTGACGTAGTTATTTCGATGATGTATCGATGGAACTTGAGGACGTGCGAAAAGGAGATTTTTTTTCAGAAGAAGAGGAATTAATTGAAAAACCCAAGCATTTAAAACTGTGAAGATAGGTGAACATTTAAATATGATCCGGGATGGATTAGCTGGTCTCGAAGCTCAAGACCCTGATTCTGAACGATCCGCGAAAGTTACAAAAGCAGTGCAATATTGCATGCTACACTTTAATTTATGAACAATAAAAAAGGGTAAAAGACAATTAACATTGGATCGATACTCGAAAGTTGTTCGTCCGTATATATATATTAGGTAAAACGGAAAGAAATGACATTTTTTCTGGTGCGTCACTTTAAAACCCAGTTTGTCAGCGGTTGCCGTTGAGTTAGCACATCGTATTTGGTATCATTTTGAAGCTCTGTTTTTACTCTTGCCATTTTTATTTTTTTTTAATTTTATTTGCTGTAGTAGAAAAATGCAGAAGCCTGAGATTGAAGCGGTATTTCATGCTGTTTTTATTTGATAAGGGATTAAAGCCGAACAAAGCTACACATACCATTTGCTATATTTATGGAGACGTCTTATAACTGCCTAAGTGTTTTAGATGGTTTAAAAAGTTCAAAAGTGGTGATAGGGAGTTAAATGACAAACCAAAAGCAAGAAGGCCGTATCGACGATGACGCCCTAAATTCATTGGTGGAAGCTGATCCGCGTGAAGCAGTGAAAAAATTGTCGCATGATCTTGGCTGTCCAACAACAACTGTGCAAAATCATTTGAAAAGGTTGGGGGAAAAAAATAGGCAAGGAATTTGGGTACTACACGATTTCTCCCCAAAGGCCTGGAGCAAAGCGTAATAATCTGTGCATCTTTATTGTCCAGACACGTAACATATCCATTTCTCAGAAGAATTATTACTGGGGATGAGAAATGGGTTCTTTACAGTAATGCCATAAGAAAAAAACAATGGTTATCTCCAAAACAGGTACCTGTGCCTACTCTTCAGCCAACATTATCATTGAAAAAAGTGTTGTTATATGTTTGGTGGGATATTTCGGGTATAATTCATTATGAATTATTAAAACATGGTCAGACAGTTACGGCAGAGTTATACTGTGTTTAAAAGTAGAGTTACTAAAAAAGCGATCTGTTTTGGTTAAAACAGCAACGATAATACAAGACCTCATGCAGCAAAAATCATCTATGACAAAATCAGAGAACTAGATTTGGAACTTCTGCCACATCCACCGTATTCACCTGATCTTCCGACAATCATTTATTTAAATCAATGGAACATTCACTTCATGTTAAAAATATTGCAAATGTTGAACTGGTGAAAAATCACCTGGATTCATATTTTAACAGTAAACCGCCAGAGTTTTACGAAAATTGAATTAAAAGGTTGCCTATATTATGGAGAAGATCATAGACAATGAGGGAAATTATATAACAGAGTAATATTATGTGGGTTTTCCTTTCGGTTTTACCTAATATGTGCAATCGGTCCAATAAACTTTTGGGAATACCTTCGGAACCAGTTAATCGCGTAAGTCGAGGACTTACTGTATTTATTGATTGTTCTGGATAGCTCTGATTGAATATATGATAGTAACCAAAACAGTGGGTCCCTTTGTTTGAGTGAAAATCTTGCGAAAATATTATTTTTCAGTTTTGATAGTATCGTAAAATTTCAGCAAGAGCTCTGGCAATCCACGGCGCATTCATTGATTTTAATATTTCTCGGAATCCATCATCGTGCACGGTTTGTATCGTGGGACAATTTGTTTACTCGACGTTTATGGCTTACGGCACATAAATTACCTGTCGACTACAAAAGCCTGTCGAAATTATCCGAATAGATTTTTCAGCGAGCGTGGCTGAAGCTCGATGTTTAAATTTATTATTATTTTTCCTTCTCATTTCTTCTGCACGCATGTGTGATCGCGGCAGCCATTTGAAAATTAATATTTTATCTGCATGACCGAGATGAATGTCACACGTCATATTTTTCATTATGTTTCAGATCATTTTGTTGTGAAGGATGTCTCGAAATTCTAAAAAAGACTGACTCATCTCTGTTTTCGCCGAAATACGATACCGTTTTAGTTTTCAGCTGTTCGGATATTGATCGATTACAAATACGCCCAGCATGCGAAGATGAAACTATTTATTTTTCAGACATATCCGAGAGAAATTAACAAATAATACTATTTATATATTTAAAAAAAAAATTAATATCATTCCACAACACGTAGATGCTGATTTACATACTGAATAATTAATAATTTTATTGACTTTCGATTATTGAAGAAAATTTTCAGAGAAGCGAACATGAGCTCCGGTTAAAATAGAATCGAGTGAAATTTGAAAACTTATGTAAAATTTTCAACATCACATTTTCTTTGTTGCTGTCAACATGCTGTCACCAATCAATTCAAACGTTTTTTTGTTCAAATTCTGATACTCAAGGGCAAAAAAGTCACTGTATCCGACGGTGTTATAAGTATATTATTGGAAAATCAAACATATTAACCTAGCCGTGCCGATGGGGTCTATTGGGGACCCCAAGTCTAAAAATGTCTAAAGAATTAATATTATAAATAATCATTGACTTTTATTGTCCGCAATTTCGAAAAAATCATTAAAAAAAAACAATATTCGCTTCTGTTGCAATGGGCGCGTTGTTTTTTTTCGCTCGCATCACGTGCGATGTGCCAAGTGCGAGTGAAACGAACTAGTGACACGTGCCGCGAGAACTCGCTGAGTGGGCGTGTCATTTACGCGTCATATTGATTAGTTAAAAATCTAAAATATCGACCAAATTATGAAGCATATCAATATTAACTATTTTTATTCTTAGAATATACCATATTTAAAAAAAAAAATATGATATTGATGAAGAATTCACCCTTCAGAAGACTCGGTTGTTTTTGAGTCGCCATGACGGATGGGTTAAATATATATATATTTCCAATAATTATAATCGCATGATCAATTTCCTTTAACGAATATAACGAGAACTTAAGAAAAACCATTAACAAAAGATGTAGAAATGCACTGGTATCCTTAGAATACATGATATATTTATTAATATTTCAAAAAGCATAAAATATTTAATTAAAAACACAACTGTATCAGTCTTTTTGATTAATAACCGCAGAGAATTACCAATATTTACATGCGATTAGAATCTCATTTCATTTTGTAGAATATGAAAGCTATTAAGCTGCCGCTCGATAATATGAAGCTGGTCCTAAAAATGAAGAATACATTAATTTTTAATAATAATAAGTAATAATGATAAATAAATTCAAGAAGTATTGATTTATCTAAAGCGTGAGCAGAGAAATACACTTTTTATAGCTTTCTCGATAAAAATTCACCATCGAACTCTGTTGAAGGATATTAAATATTTCATTACGTTCGTGAAAAATTACATAAGGACGCTTTTTCAAATCATTATGAAGGAAAAAGTATAAGTTAAACCGTACTCGGATAGAGAGAGGTTATCTTGGCTCGTTATAATTTGGACTCATTTGGAAGTTCCAGATATGTTCCAGCTAGCGATGGATAACGCCAGAGCACGGTTAAATCACATGAAGAAGATTCGGTGAGGACTTCAATTATTTAAAAAATATTTTACTCACCACAACGCCATCCGAGCTTTCCGTGAATGTTTAATATAATTAAACTTAGCGATACGAAAGTCGTCGTTGTTTTGTAAATTTGCAAAAATCCGTCTAAAACTGCAAAAACATATAAATAAACTCATCTCTTGATTTATACCATAGATAGAATCCAGATAGCTTATTAAAAAATGTATATATATTAATTTATTTCGGTGACATGACAACACATGATAAGAGTCGTCCTGGAAGATCGCATCAAGGCAGTGCATTGAGATTAAAGTAATAAAAAGTGATTTTTGAATGCGTTTAAAGGGCAATTTTCGGAATATCATTCTGCGGATCATCGATAAATTGAATATTGACTCGTCGGAAAAGATTACAGCCTCGTTAAAACTAGTTTTCATATAACTTAGTTAATTGTAATCGAGTCCTCTTCATTTCGTTAGTAAGGGTTTGATTTTTCTAAGGTATACGTCCCATTAATTCATGTTCCTTAAGTCGTTTTAATAGTTTAATCGATTCCAAAACTCCGGATATATTCCGATCAGTCAATCATCTCTTAAATTTCGTAAACCATCTACGCCCAGGTATCGATCAACTGTTTCCAAAAAGCGTTTTTTTTTTATTTTAATATATTTATTCAGTATTTTAGGAAGTTCCCAATTATTCACAAATTCTTGACGATATTCCCAAATGCGATAAACCTGAAATCTGTGTGTTAATTTCAACAGACAAGAATATTTACCCATGGTTGTTGATTACTGCGACGAGAGCTGAACTATCATTATACTTTTTAATGTCCGCCGATTCTGAACGGCCAATTAATTTCGCCAGCTACAACAAAACGACAACGTAATCAATTATCATTATGGAATTTTATTTTATACAATAGGTGACAAAACAGTTGAGCGCTGAAAAACTATAAAAATCTATTTCTAAACCATGTCATTGTCACTAGTCAAATATTGTATTTTTATATACTCGACTAACGCTAGTTTACATAATACGAGTATCTTTTAAAATGTAAAAAAAAGCACTTATGAGTAACGAAAATATCCATTTTAAAAATAGCGTCCGGCCTGCACAGATTATCATCTGCCTGCCGTATGTACAATTAGTGACACTTTCGTCCAATATTCGCAAAAGTTTGGACGGCGGCCAGCTCTTTGAAACAATAAAATAAAATGTCCACTAATGTAAAATCACAAATACACTATAAAATATTTATTTGTGGGCGTAGGGGGCATTATCGTAAATCTTTAAACGGAACGACGAAAAATGCTCAAACGTTATATTCTTTTGCGATTAATAAACGAGAGATGATACATCGCCACGGTGAGGATTGCAATTCTTGACGAAATTTTATTATGCATCGGATTGTTGGTTTATTTGAGTATTTTAACAAAATGATACATACTTGTATTTGGCATTGACACAAGATTTTTCAGATTTTTGAATTTTATCTGCATACATATTATTTTTTTGCCATGTGTTTTTAGTACATGACTATTTTTTTTACCAACGTGTCACATTACTCACTGTCAGTTTTTTCCTGACGGAGAATGACAATATGTTAATGATCTCATATATTAAAGTTTTTGACTATTTTCAACCTGAGGTAGCACTAATAACGTTAACTTGAAAGTGAATCTAATTCCGATTTAAATAAATTATCATCATCATCATAGACGCAACAGCTCTGTTGTAGAGCCCTGGCTTCGTCCACCACCCTTCTCCATTTTATCCGATCTGCCGCCACATCGCGCCATCTTCCAGTAAGTTTCAATGATGCAGTGTTCCAAGTACATAGTCCAACCACTTTTTTTCCGGGGACATGAAGGCTTGTTAACCATAAACCTTTTAGGCGGCTGACTGTTCTACATCCTTGACACGTGACCACCGGAGTCTGGTCACTCGGACGACAGCTGTGACCGGTATATCTTTGTATAGTCGGTACAGCTCATCGTTGCTTTGGGCACGCCATTATCCGAATGTCCGTCTCCAAATCCTACACTTCAGCATATTTAATTGCTGATCGTCTTGTTGTATCAGAATCCAACATTCAGACCTGTATCTTAGGATGGCCCTGATGAGAGTCATGTAGAGCTTCTTGTCTAGCATAGAGGTCCTCGTTGCTGATATGCCATTCCCGTTTGAGTCGATTTTTTGTTGTTGTGATGGTACACATGTCCAGATATATCTTGACATTGTTGCTACTTTATTGTCGACCGTGGAAGAATTTTCTTGATAATTTTTTGCCTTAGCCTCCGTGTTATCTAAAGATGGCCTTTTGTGACTTCTTCCTATTCCCAATTAACTTAAAATTAAATTAACATGAAAAGTCGACGTTTTACCAACATTGATGAGATAAAGACAAAAATGCTAAAGGAGCTAAGCGCCATACCGAGAATTGTGTACCCAAAATGCTTCAAACATTAAAATTACACATTAACGTCTATTTTATATGATAAGTAATTAATTAAGACGGTAATATTAAATTTACCTCTGTCATATTTATCGGTTTTCTCTTTATCGTTTCGACATATAAATATTTGGGACGGTGACACGGTGGATCGGTTTTATCCAAGCACTGAAATATAAAATTAACAGAATTAATAATCACATATTTATCGAATAAATAAAAAGGGTAACCACAAAACGACGATTTTTCATTGATTGTTTTCGGCGATTATTTGAGCTTTGACTGCCGTTCTTTCAAGGCATGTTTTATGTTAATTTAGCGATTATACTATAAGAGTAAATTATGTATAGTAGAATTAGGATTTAATAATCTAATATACAATAGATGATTTTTTAACAAGTGAAGAATTTTTTCGAAATTTTATGCTTTATCATGTTTTGAAAAAAGTGATGGAGACACTTGCCTCTAAAAATATTTGTGGTGTACTGGGGGTGTTCTAGGGTAAATGGTTCAAGAAATTTTGATTTAAATAATAATAAACTGAACGATTCCAGACTGAGTTTTGAAATTCAAAGTAATCTATTGAAAAAATTGCAAACAATCTTGAATAATCATGATATATATTATCTTAAAAAAATGTGCAAATTGTGGAAGTAGGGGAAATGTATATCGCTTGTGCTAAGTGAAGAAAATCTAGGCGATAGAATAAACGCATGTGAACATTTTTGGAAATGGAATCTAAAACATCAAGATCACACCAAGATTTTTGCAAGATCTGATAACTGGAGATCAAAAATGGCTGTTTTCCTCCAACCGAGAGAGCAAAAATCAATGGCTGTTAAAGAATCCGCAATACCAACCCTTTTGTCTTTATGGTGGGCCTGCAAGGGTATAATTGATTTTGAAGCTCTTCGACTTCGACCAAACGATAAATGCAAAGCTTTACTGCGAACAATTGGAAAAATTAATCAACCTCGAATGTAAATCAATCTGTTACCTCAATATCATATTTTCAGATCGATGCAAACATCATTTGAACGAAAAGAATTTAAAATGTTTTAACTTACAAATTTGATATGCGAACCTTTAAAATGTTGCCAGATAGGGGAAAAATGTTTTGTTTAATAACAGTAAGGAAAATGTAATTAACGAAAAAGTCGTATTTTGCATGGTCGTTTTTTATCATAAGTTGTGATCCACATGACTTTAGTCCTACGATGTTTTGTTTTTTATTCAACATTTGAAGAATGATATTTTAGAGAAAAAATTTTGTTTTCAAACCGGACAAACAGTTTATGCGAAATATCATTTTGAATGAATACTGTAAAAAAAATAATGCAATGACCGATTATATAAACATTTGCGACAAAATTTGAGAATTTTTAACTGTCTGGCAATGCCAAGGGTGCTTTTAACAAAAAACGTGGAGATCTAATAAACAATCCTTGAAGTGAGAAAATAAGAAAAGTGGGTGATTACGTATTACGTATAGAAATCAATCAAACTCTGACTATACAGCAATTAGCCGACAGGTTTGGATACTCAAAATTTAGTGTGCAAAAACATCTGATAAATAATCGATAAGATCGTGAAGAAGTTTTTTGGATACCGCACGATGTAAAGACTGATATCACAACGGTAGCGGTGAAGATTTTATCGAAAAAAAGACCAGCACTGGGGTTTTAACCCATTTAGTGACCGGAGATGAAAATTGGATGCCATATTCGATCCAACGGCGTACATAACAGAAAATCCAAAGAATAAGTCTCTCATAAATTCCCAGAATTTATCTATCCAGGTACTATCTTAGCTCAGTGGGAGTTAACTTACATTATGAAACTAATGTATGTTACCTACAAGCCTTGACACTGGTTTATATTAATATTGTTCAATTTATATTAAATTCAAACCATGAGTGATTCGTTGCGAATATATCTTATTCCGTATTTTATTATTTCCAACGTACCAACTACCACCAAAAATATTTTTATAAATAGGTAATGGGTGTCTCACACTTACATTCCCCTTGGCCAGTGTCATAAAGAATTCTCTGAATTCATAGATCTATCTGAGTACTAACTTAGCTCAGTTGCGGTTAACTTATATTATTGTAATAATATGTATGTTACCTACGAGCTATGACACTGGTTTATATATATCGAAGATGACAGAAATAAAAATAAAGAAGCTTGGATTGAAAACTATTAGTCTTCGTGTTGGGTCTTCAGATTATCATTTATTTAGATCTTTTTAGATTTCGAGGAATATTTAGCAATTGAATTTAAGAAAATTTTATTTTGAGGGGTATTTAAATTTGTAAAATAGATGAGAGAAAGTTGTGTCTAGCTAAAGAGAGTATATTATATTGATGTAAAAAGAACATATATATTTTTTATCGGTTTAACTTTCATTAAAATACGTCATTTTCGTCCGATCCACCTAATATTATATAATTTATATACCACATAAGGTTGAGCTCCTCGACTGAGATAAATTTGATTAGAAAATTTAGTAATTGCCATTAAATGTTCAGCACTGCTTAATATACGACTTGTACCGATATTCTCACATGCGACTCCATGGCACATCCGTAGAAAACAATATCCTAAAATTAATAAATATTAGGTTTAAATAAAATCCAATATAGGATGAGCAGATAAAAATACCTGTACAATAAGCATCCCATCCGGCGTGATGAAACCATGGACTATCAGCAAATCCATCATTCAGGTTTATTCGAGGGGCGTAGAGACCGAAGTTCGCAGCACTCGGAGATTCGGAAAACAATGTATAAATACTAAAAATATAACCGTATTAGATAACAATAGTGCAGTTATTAAATCGTATCACATACTTTTCAAGTGATGAATTCTCGGCTGCCTTTTCGTTTCGTACCAACGTTCTCATGCTATTGAATATAAATTTTGTATCGTACACTTCGGGAAATAATTCATTGATGTGACTTTTAAACGAGTCGTATGAAGTTGGCAGTGTATCGATAAATTGATTATATATGATCATCAAATCCATAAGACCATTGTGCAGTACTAATGGCTTTTTATATTTCTGTAATAATTCTACGATATTAGTAAACCCGTTGGCCTGTCTAAATTGCATTTCTCTCATAGGCATTGATTTTGTTAAATCACTGTCGTCTTTCTTTCTGGTTATATTCATCTAAAATTATGTATTTATTAAATTAAAACACAAATTAAAAAAAAATAACTGATATAACTTACTCCAGATTCATCAAAATGTATTATTAAATCAGGAAACACCCGGTGGCATGTCTTTAAAAGATTTATTTGAATAGTTTTATCAGTTTCGGAAACAGAGAATGATTCGTCGCCGGATTTAATCCATCTGCAACGTTTAAATGCGTCACAAAGCCAATAATAACAATTAAATAAATAAAATTAACTCACGCGTGGATATCTAAGAGTGTCAAATCAATTTTATCTCTTTCGCGCAAACTTAAGTAAGCCTCTAAGAGGTTTTCATCGATATCTTTTTTAAGAGCAACAGCCTCGGTCCGATTTAAATATGGAATACCTTCGTAAGCAAACTAGAGCCATAATAAAAATTATTACTAATCGTATTATATATTTCATGGTATCGTAAACGTCAAACCTTGTTAAAGTCAAATTGACTATCTTTTAAAAATCCAAAAACTGCACCCTCAAATGTGCACATTTGTTTAACGCTACCGATTGCCTGAGGCGATAAATGAAACGTATATGTCGAAGATTTATAAGAGTTGGATGTGCGGTCGTGTTGATAAATTGATAATCCAACTTGGGTCGCGATTATTCCGACACTTTTTTTTCTAATCTTAGTATATCTCGCACATCCAGAATCAAATAAACTGCAAATATAAAATTAAATTTCATATACATTAAAACTTCCGATTATTATTTTAACTTGATTTTGATTTGTTTACATAGTATTATTACATTCAGATGTAGTCCTATAAATTAAAACAAAAGTTTAGTGATTAACGTAAATAATACATACTTCTTTACTTTAATCGCCATTCCCTTTCTCTCTAAGTAAAAAATAAATCTTTCTTCGCCTCAAAGAATTATCTTCTACAATCGAATTAGTGTTACTGATTTTATTATATAAATAATTTTATTATAATTATAATAATAATGATTTTTAATTTTATTATAATAATAATAATAATAGTGTTTTATTTTACTTGTTTAATCAATTAAAGTTTATGTTATGAGTTTTACGATATATGTATAAATACCGAAATTTACTGTATTAAATGTCTACAATTGAAAATATATAGGTTATGTTACCTGCTCTTGAAATTTTGCGTTGTCTGTAGCCCTGATAGTTCCAAATCAATTGCCACAATTTTACTGGATTTAAGTTCAGCCTCAAATCCATCTAATATTTTTGAAAAATTTGATCTTGTAACTTCCATAATACAGCCGGTTATAATTTGCTAAGACTTTGTCGTACATTAGGTCTAAAGATAAGTCAACTGTCAAAAGTATCATGGGTATACTTTGCTCCACCATAAATAATCAAAATTGCAAATATATTTGCATCATCGTGCTATATTATATAAAATAAACTATTACATGATGAAACCCAATAGAATTTTCATTTATTATTGGGTAAAATAAATAAATTAATAGAGAATATTTTTTTTATTTATATTTGTTTAATGTTTATGTTTAAAATTTTGACTGAAATTAATAAATTAATATCGTTAAATATTATGCAATAGAAATGTCATAAATTGTCATCTCGTAGCTATTGTTGAATGCTGATAGATGTCTCTCTCTATTTTATCTCTTTTTTATAAAATTTGTTCTACATATTTTTTATAATGATTTATTTATATATTTGATTTTAGAAAAAGAATCATTTATCATTTAACTAGGTAATAAAAAAAGGTTATTAGTATTATAAAATATTGAGAATATTTGTAAAAATAATTTTAAAATACTAATTGTTATTGTAAATAATATACATTTATATATTACATTTTAAATTATATTAACGTTTTTTTAACAGTTAAAAAATGGATGTGATATAATAGTTTACAAAATAACGAAGCATGATTTTTTTATTACGAAATATTTAAACAGACATGGATCAAAGATTTTGCAGAGTTACATTCACATTATAGCTTTAATTTTTTATTTATATTATAAAATGTATATATATTTTATTTTCAATTTTTGACTTTCGAAATAGTTTCACATGTCACCCTAAAGGTGACGATTTTTTACTTGTGGGAAAAATGAAAAATTGGGCGAATCCTCTGCGACTTCTTCCTATTCGTAAATATAAAATAAGATGATAGGACGGCATTTGGCCAACATTGAAGAGATTAAGACATAATTGCAGAAATAGCCAAATGCCATACTGAAAATTATGTTTCATATGTCTTTCGAAGATTGTAAAACTATATATATATTATATACAATAAAATAACAAATATTTTGCTTTTTTATATCAAAACACGTAAATTATGTATTATATATCAAATAAAATGAAACATTTTACTATTTAATATTTTATTAATTTTTTTATGAGGGTAATATTTTTGACGTATGAATTTCAGTTTTCGCATAAAAAATATAGCCATAACAATTTTATATATAATAAATATGTGCATGTATAATAATGAGAATGGCGCTTTATCGCTCACCTCACAACTCACAAAATCCTTGATATCAGTTCCGAGCGTCAGTTGACACCTGGCCGCCATAGGTTGCGGTGTGCGTCATGGCCAGCGGAATGGGTGTTAAGAAATTTTCCGCGCTCAAAAAATTATAACAACGGCCATAGACAACTTGCATAAAATATGCTAAATATATAAATCAATTCAATCATAACGAACAATTCATTTGTTTTAATTGTAATATAATAAGTGAAGTGATATAATTTAAAAAAAATCAAAATGGGGCACGAAACGTGTACTGACGAACACAAAATAATACCAAAGCCGATTGACTACAGAGGTGCATCGATAAAAAGAATGTGCATCGTAGTGGTCCTGATTATGGTCGTGTCCTTCATAGTATACATAACGCCGATGCCTGGTAATAATATCATTTAAATTATCGATCATTTTGCGCAATTGTTTTGACAGGCGATGCCTAATTACTGGTGGCTGAGGCTGTCCACACTCGACATCTCATTTAGAAATCACAAAAGAGTAAATAAATCACAATTTAGTGAAAGCGATACATTTCCGATAATGGCCGTATTCAATTACAGCACGGTTAAATACACATGTATTTCCTTTTCGATGATGACTATTTTTGCATAATGCAAAATTGCAAATAATGGCATCAATATGATATTTAGGTAGATGGATGCTCATCAAATTGTCATATGAACGACTTTCACTCCACCCACGGTGGATGATTTTGGCTATTCAGTAATTAAATTAGTGGAATCATAAACAATGCAAACAGTTTTTTTTGCCATGAATAGTCATTAACGTCTTTAATAATAAAGCGGAGAAAAATGAAATTAGCCGAGTCATTTCACTAAAGGTCATATTGTGGATAATTTAGCTTCTGCGTTGATAATAATGTATTAATATAATTGCAGATTTCCCGTATTGATAATTTTATACAGTGGAATCTCGTCGCTATTCAATTTTGTCATTTTTTTTTTGGTCTGAATGGATCAGTTTTAATATTATCCCTCTTTTGATCATGTAAAATAAAAAGTGGATTTTCATAAAAAATGTATACGGGATTATTAAACATTATTCTTATGGGTTTGTCTGGCACAATAAAAAAGAGCGATGAATGCGAGAGCGATCGATCGACGTTTTGTCGTATATATTTTTTACATAAAATCAAATCGTGGAGTAATTTATCGATTGTATCAGCACTGACACAGATTTAAAGGATTCACTTTCCCCCTCGCCATTTTATTTTGCATGTTTGTCCAACGGATGTGTTTGTATGAAAGTTAAATTGTTGATTATTGAAGCGACATGCAAAAAAAGTGAGTTTGATTAATAAGAAACACTGCGGGGCAGTGAGAGCATCTCGATAACCAGTTTTCCAAATGTTGCAATAATAAAAATTGGCGATAATAAATGAATAACGTGTATTTGTTATTTATAAAACGCTGTTCGATTATAAATCAATTTTTAATTAATATTTTTATTACGTTTTGTATGATTGAAAATTGCGGTGTTAGGACCGATTAAAAAAACACCGCGCGATTTGACATTTTGTACAAAATGGCCGCCGCGCCTTTAGTTTCGAACGTAACGCCAAAATTTTCGAGCATATCCAATAAAATAATAATTATAATTAATAAAAAAAATATTATACGATTGTTCTCGCGGAGTTGAGATTCGATATGCGTCACGTACTGACGTGACGGTCCATGGGAAAATTAATATGATTCGATGCGCCATTATATTAAACATAAATTTTGTCATTGATTATCTCTTTTCTTTTCCGAGACCTACTTATTAGAACTCGTTCTAAAAACCATAATTATTTCCATAGCGTCTCTATCATTGTCTTCGCAGCGGAAATAAAAATTGCATCGGTCCATTAATTTATAACCCTGTAAACTTTCTATTTTTTTTCTCAATCAGTAGATCAAAGGTAAATCCAAAAGAAGAATACGAAATTATTTTCAATGAATGGATTTAACACATGGATCGTCGACGGAAACGTGACGATCAAATCCGTGACATGTTATACAATCGCCGAAAAAAAATGTCATAAATAATAGAATCATAGCAATTAAACGTCGAAGCGGACGGAAGTTTATTCTGTTATGTAAAAATCTAATGAAAAAATGACAGAAAAAATCGTTTATATGGATGCGTGGTTGTGCAACGATTGTTAATTACTCGTATGTAATTATTGTGTACTCTATTGTATTGAGCAATTTCAACGATGAAAGATTATGCAACGACGAAAATGGAAATGCTTTCTATAATTTATTTTTGAGTGTTTCATTTTATAGCTATTTGGTAATACGCCGTATCTTAATTTTATTTTAAAATTAGTCGCGGAACTTGTTTATTTTCATTTTATATTAAAACAACTTAAAAACATGTAAATCGATTTCTAGCTATAAACGTGGTTTTACCGCGGCTTCCATGTTTTATTTTATAAAACGTTTCGCTGATGGAATACACGAGATAAATTATAATGGCTATGAAATGCACTAGAACATAATCTCACCAGTTATTAGAATATCTAAGCCGCAGTGAAACTTTGTTGTATTTCTGGATGACATAGTTTTTTGCCCCATTTTCTCATTTTTATGGGATTATTTCTCATAGCTCATTATTGACTTCATCTGCATAAAAATATCTATGGCTAGAATGAATTAAAGTATAATTGAATACCACAGATAATTATTCAAACATTAATTCTTTACATACCATAAATAGTGAAGGGTTTGAACATATTTGGAGTACCGAAAAGAAAGATGTTAAAATGTTAAGTGATTCTGTGTTCATATCCTCAATATTGAAAAAAATCGTTCTATCATGTTATTTTCATCTTCGGAAATAAACAAAGAATCCAAAATGGCTACTAATGTCAAGATATATAAGAGACAAATGTATCAACACAACGAAAATATTGTCACAATAATACAAAAAAATCGCAATTTTTTTATTACATTTAGATTGTGTTTAAATTAAAAATCTAATAATGTTTTTATTTTTGGTACCAATAATATATCGCGAGAAGATATTGATGAGATCCTACTTGACCGGATGATGGATGATGGAGACATAATAGAAATCGCTTCGGAGAATATTGAGTCTGAGGAGGTGGAGAAACTACCACTTAAGACCTACGCCATTGGTTTATTATTTGGAAAATTTGAGCCCTCTTTCTACTTGATGATGAATAAATGATCACGAAATCGTTTTGCCTGGATCGTCAGCTTGGAGTTCTTAGTATTTCATTATTTTTAACTTACTAAGAGGTCTTTCAACTCTTGTCACAATTATCGAAAGAGTAAAAAATAATAATAATAGGTATATATTTTTAAAAATTGTCTTATTTATATATTTTTTTAAATAAAGAAAGTACTTGAATCAGTCGAGCGTTAAATTGCTCGGAATAAATCTCTGGATATATTTTTATCAAAGCACTTTTTAATTTGCAAGTATTGGGTTATCGGAAAAGAAACCATTTTTATTTTTAAAAATATTATTCTAAAATATAATTACTATCATAACTTAGCACCAGGGGCGGTTCGTCTATATGTACTGCGGGGCTGCAGCACCCCTAAGCAAATTAAGGAAAAATATATTATTATATATTAAAATATATACACTATTGATTATGTATTAATATATGAAAATATAAATTTAATTTATATTTAGTGTTACGCCGCGCAATGTATTGGATGGATACGGAGCGGCAGCGGGGTGGGGGGAGGCATCTCGTCGCTAAGCGCTATGTTGCGCTGTGGTTCGGAGCAGTCCCTCGTAGCACCCCCAAATATTTTACCCACGAGCCGCCATTACTTAAATGGTTTTTTTCTTCATCTGCATTTTTTAAATATTTTATTCTTCAGTGAATGTTCTAATGATTTAAATAGGTAATAATCTGAAGGTCATGTGTTTGGCAAACACGGGAAATATGAGAGTACTTCCTAATTTTTTTCTTCAATGTGTTTAATTGTCGGTAATACCCTTCTGCAGTTATGGTTTCGCCTAGTTTTAATAAACTATAGTGAAACTCATATTCCACTAAATGCATAAAAGAATTTTGGGAAATGTTAACCCTGATTTTGAGGTTAAAACTATGTTTGTTTCTTGTAAAATCATTGTTTTTTTTCTTCTCACTTTATCGTAAATTATCAATTTCTCGTATCTAGTTAAAATTGTGGTGGTTATTCTATAGAGTGCGTGATAATTTCCTGCAAATTACAGCACCCCTAGCGGGATCAAGTGGCGTTATCTCCTCCAACAAAATGATCATCAGCGCCATTTCTAAGGCGTCCCACGAGCGGCCAACCCCCCTCTCTCTCTCTCTGCACCCAAAGGTCGAAACGTTAAAACGTTCCCGCATTTCGCTCAATCGTAAAATGTAGTCGCCATCTTGTTGCGCTACACACGGATGCCGCCATGACGATTCTGGATATATCCTCTCATCTTCTCCATGGCAAACCTCATCGACTAACCAATTAACAAGCAAGCTGATCACTACTAGGATATCTAAATATCCTTCCTAATTACTTTGCGGTTTTAAATTTTCATGTCGGCGTTGAGGAATTTTTGTGATAATTCTTCTATATTAAGGCGGGAGTTTAATTCAATTAGAGATTTTAGCATGTCATCAGCAAATTTTGAGGGTTTTCGTGATTTAGAGGCGTCTTGTATCCCTACCATCTTATTTTAATCGCCGAAAGCAAAATTGATCTGCACTCGTCCATAAATCTCGTTGATGGTTTTTGCAGCCTTGGCGGCGATTAAGTCATGATCACAAAAAAACCAGTATGCAATAACGAACGTTCTTTGTTGATTTCGGGCTTTGACATTTTACCCTTTGTAATAAAATAAAATTTATGACATAAAAACGAAAGTTGATGAGCAATACAACAAAAAAATAATATACACAGATGTTTAATTCACCGTGTCTTAACACAAAATGAACTCACAATAAAGTATGTGTAAAATGGATTTCTTTCGGGATAACCTGTTATCTCAAAGTTCTTTATCACGATGGATCTTGATGCTTTGGCATGCCAATGCTCATGTAGCTACGTCACTTTTTAAAGCTGAAGCAATTAAACGTAGGAATATGATTATCACAACAGCTGAATATTTAAAGCTGGGTTCCAGTTCATATATATTGTCAAGAAAAAGTCATTGTTATGTCACAATACGATTATTAATCGTGGCGTTTTAACTTCATCATTATACCATTGCCAACCTCCGTTAAATCACGCATCAGCAAACGGTACACGCTGTTCACGACGGTAAAATAACATTGCGTATTGACAAAAGCAGTGAAAGTTATCTTTTATGGAGGCATTCGTATGGCGAAATGGATAAGAAGTACATCTCGAAACTTGCCCCATCTCCGATGTCGACATTTACGAAACCAACTTTCTTGTTTATGCAGTTTATGTCAAAGCATTTCAGTAATTCGACGGAAAAAAATAAATATTTAAAACCGGATACAATATACTTTCTTTCGTCTTTCGGATGATCTTGTTGAGTGAAAACTTTCGCGATCGGAATAGTAATGTATCGATCTATGTGAATCGGGTCAATTGAATCAATCATTGCGGAGAAGAAATGAAAATTGATCGAACGCGTCGAGGAAATGAATGGTTACACAATGATCATTATCACTTTTTTGTCGATGTTATATAAGAAATGAAATGTATTACATGAGGAAATGGTGTGATACAAAAAAAATTAACGATGTGGCGTGTTTAATGACCAAAAAAATGTATTTGTAATCGGAACATATTTGTTTTTGCAGAGGAATACTTTGAGAGCTGCGATCGACCATGCCACGAGCTCGATTGGCCCATGATTTGCAGAGTGAAGCTAACATTAGAAGTGTACAAATCACTTAGCAGGTAATTAAAAACCATATACACCAATCCCTCGATTTACGCGGTAGATACGTTTCAAGAAATAAAATTTCATACAAAAATGATAGATAGGTTCCAGAAAATAAAAATCCGCGTAAATCGAGACTTCAAGTTCATATAAAGTAAGGGGATAGGTTCCAGAAAACCGTGTAAAACGAGGCATAAAATAATACAATTTTATTAAGAAATAAATTTAATAAATCGACATTTAAATTTTATAACATATCTAACGTATGAGGTATATTTAGAACTGATCAGGGATCCGGAGGTGACACTTCTTCTAACAGTTATTTCGTTTTTTTTAATTGTACGAACAGTAGATTCATTCAGTTTATAAGTTTTGCAAGAGATATTACAATATTTGACGTACTGCACGCGCAATGGAGGGGGTTACAGACGTCTGATCGTTGAAGTGGGATTAATATGATGCAATATATGCATTTGAGTGACACTTGCCACAAAATATGTTTGATTTCTTAAAAAAATTATTGTTTTTTTTGACCGCGTAAAAGTGAAACCGCGTAAATCGAGGGATTGGTGTACTACGAATAATTGCACTTGATAATTTTTAAAAACCATAGAGACAAAAATTGCATATTTTATAGATTTTTTCTGCGTAAATAGTATAAAATGCTTTTATCTATTTGCATTTCCGGGTCGTATGAACTCAATATATTTAATATGATTTTAATTATTGGGATTTAGTAATAAATTAGGTAATTTTCACAGCATTTCATATATATTGACCAGAATTTTCTGTCATAGAATCAATAGAATACAGATTTTTCTCTTATAATAGCTTTTATTATTTTATTTATTAAAAAATAATCCAAGGTGTAATACATTTTATTATTAAAATTAAAAATATCGAAATAACGCTCCCATTGTTAAGAATGCTGATTCACGATCATCTTATTTTCTGCAGAGAAGAATCTATTTATTGCTAGTTGACGATGACTATTGATTTTCTTTGATCTTTTACAAATAATTCATAATATTGATATCGAATAAGTTGATACTGCTGTCTTATCAAGATAATATTTTTTGACAATTGTTAGAGAACAATTATTAAAATCGCCATTAGAAAGGTTTCTTTCTCTTATTTATCTTATTTAGCTTAATTTCTATAACTTCATTGACTTATGAAATAGGCTTTTTCCAAGAAATGGCCATTTAATGGTTTAATTCTTGTCCTTGAAAATAATCTATGCTTTCAAGCATTATTGTATAAACCTGGAACAGATAAAATCTTAAACGAATTAACAGCGTCTATTTTAGATGAAATGAACGTTGCTAAGGAATAGAGTGAAATTTTAAAAAATCACTCCATTCCTTATTTGGGATTTTCTTGTTAAAAAATATTTTTCCATTTTTTTTATTACTTAAAATATCCATTTACGTTTTCCTCGCTTTAGGGTTTTTTTTGTCAACCACTTAAAAAAATCTAAAAACGCATTTCTTTTGCCATTTATTGGTAGACAGAGTACAACTAATATAATATCAAAAGATACTATTTTTTTTTGCACACTATTTCAAGGATTTGTGCCGAATATTTTTTTTACGAATTTGTGCATGTCATATGAATTTCCTCAAATAAATAATCTAATGGCGAATCTGTACGGGTTAGAATGTGTCAAGAGTTAACAACAATAGAGAAAATTTAACCTTTCTTAAACATCTTGTGACAGGGGATGAGAAGTGGGTTATGTACTCGAACCAACGTCGTAAAAAATAGTAGCTTTCTAACGTGCAAATACCACTGGCAACGTCGAAACAGAACCCAACGGCCAAAAAGGTGTAAAGACATTTTTTATTATGAAAATCTCAGATATATCCAGACAATAACGGCACAGTTCTAATGTCAAATCATCCGTCAAATCGTGTAAAAAGACCTAGAATTTTCAACAGGGAAATCATATTTCAAAACAATAATGCGAGAGCTTATAGAGCGATGATCACTCGGGATAAATTAATGGAATCTACCATATTCATCCGATTTTACTCAATCGGACTGAAGAAGTGAAAAAAGTCCTAGATATATCTTTTTAAAACTGAATTTGACTTATTATACCAAAATTACTCATCAATGGCATTGATTTCAAGTATGGTAAACGACTAAAGTCTTTATCTCAGTCTTCAGTAGCATGTCTGTTACTAATTAATTAATCTTAGTGGAGGAGAGGTATGATTAAATTTTCTAGTTATATGAAATATGTATAGAAAGATTCCTGCCAAGAAAATCAATGAGATATTGTGGTTTTTTAATGAACTCA
>JAGXCT010037210.1:26729-96583 GCA_022495035.1 Philopotamus ludificatus | reverse complement strand
ACCTTGAAAATATTGCGTTTTGTAAAATGAACGCTATAGGAGGGAACGCTATACATAAAACCGCCGCAAACGCTATAGAACTGAACGATATAGGAGGGTTGACTGTACTTCTGTTTGGTTGTGAGATATGACGTATGAATGTTGAAGATTCCATGGACGAAACACGTGAAGAATACAGCTGTACTTCAACTTCTTCAGCAGAGCAGAAGCTTCTACCGTATTTATTGAACACCGTAAAAAACGCAAAATTGAGCACTTTGGACACATTATTTGTGTATCATCAAAGTATCGTCTTCTGCAGACCATCATGGAGAGAAAAGTGGAAGGAAAACAGGGGTTAGAAAGAAAAGATGTAGTAGTTCGGTTTCTTATGTACAGAACACTGTTCCAACTTGCTCAAAGTAGATACATTTATAGAGAAAAGGCAATGACAAATAGATCTACTACATCCGAAAGGCACTAATTCAAGGTTCTGCCAATGCTTTTGGAATAATTTTTCAATTTTCAATCTACAATAATTCTTTTTAAATCTTTATCGGTACAATAGTGTTAGAAACATATTGTCTTTATTAAAGTATTTTATATTCTTATCTCGAATATATTTTTTAAACATTCATAAATGAATAAAGAGTTCTCTTAATCACTTGTTCATAGTCGATTCTTAAAATTTGCTAAAAATTTCGTGGTCGATGAGTTATTGTATTCTAGCCTAATTCTTAAAAGCCGAATATACGAACGTTGAATATTCATATACGCATTCCGTGGCCCTGTTTACTCAAACGTCTCCATCGGAGTCATCCACTCCTGACCTCAGTTCCTAATGGCGTATTATAATAAGAATGGCACACACTATCCATCGATTGACGTCCAACGACAATGGCAAATCCGAAGAAGAACGTTTAACAGTTTCCTTTCACATGCAATCGACGTGATTGTCGGGCATTAGAATAATTCAGTATCGATCGATAGCAAATCATTGATTTTATGGGAGTGCTGTACCAATTATTTACGCCCTCTACGGTATGCCATTAGATGCCATACCTCCGCATCTCCGCACCCATGCCACGTCCACTTTCATTCGTCACTCCGGACAGCGTTTCCTGGTCTGTCGCAACGTCAGCTGTTGGACCAGTCCGGTCTCTCTTCTAGCCTGTTGTTGGCACAGTGATATTGAAACGGTCAGAGCTGATCGACCGGGTTCTGGTTTACCGGTTTCTCCTTTCCTGGCCGTAACAAGCGCGCATGCGCTCTAATAGGTCAATGGATGACGCATTATTCAATAGTGCAACCCAGTTGCATCACGGTTCATTGTCTCTGCTACAAATGGTCGATCGATAACTGATTCTGCATTCACTGCTTAATCAGAATCTGCATATTGACGTTGACTGCTTCTGTTGATACCATCTGTACGTGTCGCATGTTTCGTTCCATTGGTATGTTTTATTTATTGCTCGAAAAAAATATAATAAACTTTCACTTAATCGAAAAAATAATATTAAAAAACAATGAAAGGTTAGAATTCAGATAAAATTTATGAGAATTGATGTATAGCTCTGACATTTACCATGTATTATAAGTCGTCATAAAATCACGATGAATGATAATCGAATTAAGTTATAATGACATTTAAATTTTATTTCTGTGAATTCTATCACCATAAATTTGAATTATGATCTTTTAGCAATTTAAACAAATTGCTTTCGCTCAAATTGCGATTGTCTGCAATTACGCAACCGCATTCAAGCCAGTGGAGCACGTCTAATAGATGTTGCGAATTATTATTAACAAAAAAAAAATGATAAAATAAAATCATCATCATGGTGTAATTGATGATCTCTAATACAAACATTCGTAAAATGATTGAATGATATGTTTTGATTGAATCTGTGAATGAAAATAATGAGATAATTCAATTATTACCGGTGATATATGAAGTTCGATCAAAAATAAGCTATTAATCATATTATTTTTATTTTTTTTGGGCCAGACGTTGGGCTTTTTAGCAAACTACTTGAACCAAGTTTTTTATTATTTAATTTTCAAAAATAATATATATTATTGAATCGAATATCAGATCAAATCATAAAGATGCTTTTTATTCATGTTCTCAATGACTATCACTTTTAATAAATTTGTAAAAGAAATATAATGAGAGTAAATCATAACTTCGATTAAAAGTGGACTATTGGACTTCGGAATATGAAAATGTCGCAGATGGATTAATTAAATGTCAAGATACACAAATTATTATGCTTAAATAAGAGCTTGCATTTTTGCATTAAAGCTATCAATAACCTCTCATCGGATATACATATAAAGTTTTTACATAATTCGAGTATTACTTTCTCCGTGTCAAGTAGCGCGTTTATTATACCCGAAAGTTTGGACAATTTATCGCCTTAATTGTTGATATTAATATAAACGTGTAACTCTCAGTATTACAACGCTGTAATTAAAATGTTTTGGCGAATTAAACAATTGCATATGAAATTATGTTAGAAACAACTTTCGACGCATTAAATCGGATAATTCGAGAATAATGTGAGATGCAGATTTTAATAAATAATTTAATAAGCACGTTAAAAATGAGGCAACCTACGTTTTAAATTGCATTAATTGATTATTATATATTCATGGTTATAAAATTGACAATGCAATGATGGAAAAGGATTATCTAAGTTATTTGTGTATAGGAAAATATCGTCTTATTTGAAGATCACTCTATTAGCGATAGAGTGAATAGAGTCAATAAAAAAATTGTGACGACCTTTAGAAGATCAGCAACAGAAAATTATGCTCTTTTACAGAAATATGTTAGAAACGAAGACTGAAAGAATTCTTATTGGATCGATAAAACGTAATAAAAACGAAAAATTTAATTAAAATGAGCTGTCGAAGCACTTGACGATGTAATTACAGCTTGTGCTCAGTTGACTAAATTTTAAAATTCAGTTTCAAGCAATTGACCTGTCAGAAATCTTAATTGAGAACATGTTGATTTCTCTAAAAAAACATGGCTAACCCATACACTAAAAAAATCTACTAAATCCTAGATCATTTAAAACATCACAATAAAAATGATGTAGTGTTTTCGATAAAAAATCAATTGAAAAATTATACAAAAAAGATATGGTACAAATATCAAAGCAGCATCTATTGAATCCTCTTTAACACAGTCATCTTATTCTGAATCTTTATCAGCTATACAAATAACATTGAAAGAACAGTTACACGGCGCCATAACAAAAACCTTGCTGACGTGCGAATCATAAGTTCAAATTGATACTAACCGATATCGATAATTTATCTTTATTTCTTGATCACTGAATTTTTTTTAATATTCTGAAAAATTATGTTGGACTTTTCTAAAATATGTAGGATGTCAATTATTGTTGATATATATTTAATAGCATTCATTGATAATCTTTAGATATAATAAATACTGAAGTATATATTTATAACATTTTCATATCGTTGCAGATGTTGAATGCTTAACAATTCGCTGTATACATTTCAGTTGGATTTTCTCTCTAGTTTTTCCGCAAATCATGGGGGTTTTCATTTTTTTAAAATAGGCTGATAGTGATTTAGACAAATTAACATTTTTAAGTGGTTGCTTATTATTTCTTGTTTTACATAAAACTGGGGTGATTTAAAAACACAATACTTTTAAGAATCATTTTTAAACATCTGAAGATAACAAAAAAATATTTAAAGGTAAATGATGCTTGGCTGCTAAGAACAAAATAACTACTTCTTGCGCCGTAGTTTTAAAAATTATCGATGAAGGCTTAGAATTTTATCTTCTATTTGTATATCAGAAAATTTTAAAGAAACGAACATCAATTTTTATTCTAAAATTTATCTATTTTTATTATAAAATATATTAGATTATTTTGATTAAACGTAAGATTTAATAAACTCCCATTTCTTGAATGATAATAAAATTTTATATAAATATAAGCTGGGAAGCAGGCAGCAGCGCTCTTCGGTATAAAAAAAAGCACTGCGGTGCAGAAGGCAACGGAAAACCACTGCACTATATATTCCTATGAAAACCATGTCCATGGTGCTCCATAAGAGGAATCATGCACATGGTCACGTTCCTCAGACATGAGGGAAAGTGGATTAATATCTTATAAAAAAAATATAATAATATGTAATCGCTTCACGGCTCAATAAAAGATGCCAAAAAATTATTAGTGAAATAATTACTTTTTTGAACTGATAATTATTTATTCCTGCGGCTTGAAAATGTTGTTTTCGTATTTAATATTCTTCGGGTTCTTATCAGTATTTAATTGCCGCCAAACTCCTTCTCTACATCATCATAGATGATCCACTGTCCTTGTTGGACTTTTTTGGGTAGTGAAAGTAATGAGATGTCATTGAATCAGACCGTAGGAAAGTGTTCTGGTATTTTTTTATGCTAGTATTTTTTCTCCTGTACGACAAAGTATAACATGTCCATTTTTTTATTTTTTTATTTGACGATGGATGAATGGCATGACAGAAAAATTACGTGGGTAAGACAAGAGTATTTAACACTGTCACAATGAATCCCCAGAATTCATAGATCTATTCGAGTCGTGGTGAACTTATATTATTGTAATAATATGTATGTTACCTACAAGCTATGACACTAGTTTATATAATATATATCAAAGATGACGTAAATGAAAATAAAGAAGCTTGGTTCGAAAACTACTATTACTACAATTGATGTTGACGACTTCCTGCGCCCTCATAGTTCTAGATATTCCATATTTTATTTTATAATATTATACCAGTGTCATGTCTTGTAGGTAACGTACATATTATTACGATAACTTACATAAGTTAGCCGTGACTGAGTTAAGTTAGTAATCGGATAGGTCAGCCTTCCGACAAGAACTTAGAATTCAGGGAATTCTCCATGACACTGGTCAGGGATGATGTAAGTGTGAGAGACTCATTCCCATTGCATCTTTAGAATCCCTATCGAATATTTATATGGGTGAGTACCGCTTTGAATCGTCTATTATGCCATCCATCTTTTATTTCAATAGAAGTAGAAGATTTTGGTATCAATTAGTAGAAACAGCTAAAAATACATGTCTCAAACAATTACCTTGTCGGATAATATTAAATCGTTAATGATCTGTATAATGTTATTCTATGATAAATTATCATGCAAGATCATTAGTGCACATAAATATTTACGACGCACGCGTAGTCGTCTTCTAAGCACGCTTGAGAGACGTTCACACCAGAAAAGTATCACATCGGAAACAATTTCATTTGATTCTATATCGTGTTCAATGGAATATCCGGACATCAAAATTGATATGTGCCTCGTATTGGGAGGATTAATTGAAACGTCGGTTGCGTGCGGTGTTAATGGCGTCTTATATATTTAACTTGTTCCATTTGCAGGCTCCGCTGAGATGGATGGCGTTACTTTCACGTTTCCGCCATCGCCTCTGCTCACTCAACCGCTGGACGGACTGGCCGGTACCCTTTGTGGAAGAGACGCATGTCAGCAGGCCATGAAGTGCGAGTGTGTGCACGTGCGATCTGTGCCATTGGGCAACAGCGTGGAGATCATACTGGTGGACCAAGGTAACTATGACATTTCATACGTTCATCTCTTTGACCCTTTCGAATTAGCGTTTTCTCGTAAAACGGCTAGGGCATAACGCGGGGTTTTTATTACCTCTAAGTGAGTTAATTTACTGATTACCGGCCCTAGACTCCCCGGGCGAAAATTATCAATTCTACGCTCACCTTTCTGCAGAACCTGGAGGTCACGATTCATGAGTACCGATTACTGTGCACTGCAGTGCATAATTACACGTGATCATAGCGTTGGCTAACTATTACTGCGATTTGCATCGTGGATTGGTTCTGCACAACTATCGATCGTGGATAGAACGCTGGTTTCATTCGAATAAAAACCTGCCTATTCAAAGAATTGAGATTCATATCAAACAGCAGCTCTCTCTGAATTCGTCGTAAATATTTTTTTGATTTATTATTTTTAAAATATTTGTATACATCCGCGGTGGATTGATTTCACGCATCTAATAAAATCCAGTTTTCATCACGTTTCATCATCTTTTGAGTAGAAAACATATTTATTTAAATCAAATTAAATTTTAACAGCCATAATTTCTTTGTACATTATAAAAAATGCTTTTTTCTTAATGTTTTTTATTCTAAAAAAATAAATATTAACCGATCCGATGAATTCTTCATCAATATCTTGACATTTTTTTAGATGGAGTTATTCGAGAAAAATTAGGATGCCAAATGCTTGGTTAAAAAAACAGTTAAAATTCGTAAAATTTAAAATTTTGCAATGCGTGAAATCAATCTGCCACAAGTGTATTTTCTGTAATATTGCAGTTTTTTTCTTCAATCCTTCCCTCTTGGATAAAAATGGTCGCTCATCCAAATACTAATTATTAGGATATTATAATTCTGTTTCATGAATAATAGGAGTATTCAAAAGAATGGACGTATTATTCGTTTAGAGTTTATTTAGTTTCGGGATTATTGTCTCATTGAACGATCCCCTTTCAAGTTCGTATTTTTTATTATTTCGGTGACTACACTTACGCAATATGAACATCTTTTGGAAATGGTATCCAAAACACCATTTTTGCAGCAACGAGCACGCGAAGAATGGCAAAGTAAAAGCCATACGAAATCATCATCATCAACACCATTTTTGCAGGACTTGATAACTGGAGATGAAAAATAGATACATACAGTCAACCCTTCTATAACGTTCAGATATGCACTACTCTATAGAAAAAAACGCTATAGAAATTTAGGCACCTATACAAAATTTGGGGTTGAGTTCTTTTAATTGTATTTTGCGATTTGATGCAAAACAAACATTTGATCGATTTTTATATTTTCAATGACATTGCACGTGTTTAGTTGGATAACAATAGCTCGTGCCTATAGGCGCGAGGGGGTATTGACCTCGCATATTTCTTCCAGTTTTTTAATACGCAACAGATGTGCCAGGGGAGTTCAAAGGGACAGTTTTTTTTATTTTATTATTTTAAAATGCATCAGCACATGATGAATAAATAATAAAATAGTATATATAAATTCAAAACCTTTTCAGAAATAAGTTTTGTTTAGGATACATATTTATATAAAATAAAAATATATTAAACACTAATTACAAACAATAATTGTAATAAAAGTAATATATAAATAGTGAACATTTTAAATTGGGTAATTATGCATTTAATTGCTAGTCACCTAATATCACGTACCTACCATAGAGATTTTTTTAATACCAGTTGCTCAATTTATAAAAAAATTAGAATGATTGAACACCCCTTTAACACATAAATACCTAATGCCTTAAAAATCGTATGCATCGTACGTATGCAAGGGCACGCACATATTTAAAATGCACATTAATAATATATTTACAAAAATTCTAATTTAACCTTGAAAATATTGCGTTTTGTTAAATGAACGGTATACAAAAAACCGCCGCAAACGCTATAGAAAAAAATGCTCTAGAAGTGAACGCTATAGGAGGGTTGACTGTACTTTACTTTAACTGAGATGGTAAAAATTAATGGATATCAAATAGTCGGGTAGTATACAATGTCAACCCCTAAGCTCAACCTCACAAAAAAAACTTTTTCTATATATTGTGACTGCAGGGGCATAATTTATTTTAAAGCTCTTAAACTTGGTCTAACGATCGTTTAGAGGCGATCTTTTTCAAATTTTTTACTGCAAAAATTACATGACTTCGGATGGAGTTCTTCTTCATCCATATTCTATAGATATCCCTCCATCCGACCATCAGCATTTCAGATGGATGCAAGATTATTTAAATGGATTTTTTTAAATAAATATAAGGACGTTAAAAATGAATTAAGTGAGTATTTTGAGTATATCCAAATTTTTATAATGTAGGTAGAAAAAGGTAATATCTGCTAAAGGAGATTATATTTTAGATTAATATGTACCAAACCTTTTATTAAAAAAACGACCATTCTTTTGAATACATTTATTACGCATGAGATCATGTTTTATTCCAGACTTTGGATTTAGTGTTAAATCAACTTTGACCTATTCGTAATGCTTTTTTTTGTCGTTCATTGGACTTGGAGGATCCATCTTCATCACCTTATCTTGAAGGCATCCAATCTTTAACTGTCCATTGTCTCGATTATTCAATTTTCCACTACGTATTATCAGATCGGACTATTGTGGAGAAAACGTATCTTGAAATTGGTTTTACATATTACGTAACACATATACCTTGTACAAGCCGATTCTACTTTTACGATGATAGATTCACAAAAGAAAGGCATTGATTGATTGATCGATGGAATTAATTAAACACACAACACGACATATTGACCCGAGGTATAGAAAACACTACGGTTAGTTTTTTTAGAATGCGCACTTAATGAATATAAATTTAACACGAATTATCTACGCAATTAGCATTGTTTGACTTGTAGTCTCAATCACGATTCGTATACAAAGCCCTTTTTTCATCTCAGCCGAACGAATCGTGATCTTCAACCTATGCGCTTCATAGAAATACAGCGTGATCCACTTGTAAAAGATTAAGGGATCTTGAGCAATTAGAACATTTAGGCATTAGAGAAAGTGTCGAGGTCAAAGGTCCGTTTTGATACCCATATTTGTTTTAGGTGGAGAGACCGACAACGTGTTCCATCTGCATGGCTACAGCTTTTACGTGGTCGGCACCAATCAGTTTTCAGAGCCGCTGAAGTCTGAAGAGATCAAGAGGATGCACGAAGAGGGGACGTTGTTCGCGAAGAAGAATTTGATCGACGCCGTGCGGAAGGACACTGTGACCATTCCCAAATTTGGCGCTGTCGCCTTGAGGTTCATAGCCGATAATCCCGGATTTTGGATCTTGAGAGACGAGCGTTCCAATCAATGGACGAGAGGTCTTGACGTCTTGCTGCAAGTCGGCGAAAGATCCGATTTCGTACAGGCGCCGGCAGATTTTCCGAAATGCGGCAGTTACGTGGGACCTCATTATCTGTTGATATGATCAATGGCATGCTAAATGATCGTTTTTTTTTAGTGAAAATTATTGAAAAGTTTTGGACGAGAATTATGAACTGTGTATTTATTTTTGAATACAGATGTGTAATTATACACATCACTGGTACTTGTGTTTTACGACCGAAATACAGGTCTTATAATGGCCCTAGTGAAAGTGACAGTATTATTAAGAGATCATGTTTTTGAACATTCGTTTTAAGTATACTTTATGTAATATATATTATATTTAAAGTGCGCTTTGATACCTTGAATCTGAATAGTGATTAAGTATGTAAATACTAGTGTTTCATGGAGTATTTGTAATTTTATTTTTTTACGATCTGTTTAATATCCCACCTTCTGTATGAATAATTATAAAAATGAGATATTAACACAGAGAGTATTTTACAATGTGGTTTTTTAAAAACCACAATGCAATTTATGTGCGAGGTTAAACCTTTCTACTCCGTAGGCCAGACGTATTGGCCCAGAAGATTTTTTATTTAATTTAAAAAAAATAATTAAATCAAACCTTCTTATTCATTTTTCTAATGAATATCTCTTTTAATTAATTTGTTAAAAAAAAATATAATAAAAGCAACTCATTGATTCTACTAAGAGTGGAAAGGGTTAATAAAATAAAACCATAAGCGCTTTTTCCAAACTAGAAAGCAAATATTTCCGTCCATTTTTTTTTATCTTTAGACATCGTATGATACTATATCCGGCGAATACAGAGGCATGAGCATCATAGAGGTATTATTTTAATCAAAAAATCCTTCCATATTTTACATGTTTTTAGTAAAAAATCGTTTAGCTGAGCATAAATCAAACGTTCACAACAATAAAGTAAGTATCGAATACACGTCAATGTCAAGATACGTCAATGAGCATTGTATCAACAATAAAAACATTACGACAATTTAAGTTATACAGCCATTATTTTTTTTATTAAATTTTGTAGAGCTTGCGCCATTAAATTTCGCGAGTTTTCAACATGATTTCACTAAAATTTTAATGTAGTTTAAATAAAATATATTTCTGAAACTTTAAAATCTATATAAATTAATTTTTCAGCTACTTTTAAAGTGATATTTTGATTTACAAGCATATGCGTTACTTAAAATATCTAAAATGCTTTTATCCTTCTAGATATATTTTTTTTAATTTTCTCTTATCTAATATCTTTAATCATAAAAATTTATTTAAATAAATAAATAAACCGGTGTTTTTATTATAATTATTTGCATTGATACTATTTCTTATTTTCTTCTAAATATTATTTATGAGAATCGTGTCTATACTTTCTAACTAATTTCGTTCTCAAATATTCTTATTTTTTTCTTGTATTTAATTGCCTGATAGAATGATAAATAGATGCTGCTACAATAGTATACATTTGAGTTACTAGATTCTTAGTAATATGGATTTAAACTCACAGAAAATATTATTATGCGCATTCTTCACTAAATCTATCGCTTTTCTTCTGGTGATTTTATTTGTATAAATTGATTTTCCTCTTTAATAAAATTTAATTGCGTACTGATTTTTAATTATCGATTTTCTTAATTATAATAATAATAAATAAAATGTTTTTTTCCGAGCTTACGTTGGATTTATTGCTTTTATCTTTAATCAATTCTCTTTTTCTCTTAAAATAATACTTTTTATATGATTTATAATTTTATTTTTTGATCAAAATATTGATATTGGTCATAGAAAAAATATTTTGTTTTATGCAATAACAGTAGATCAAAATATTTAAGAAAAAAATTATACTGGAATTATTCATGAGATGTCAACGATCGTGAAATTTCATACGTTGCATCAACCCGCGAAATTCAATGGCGCTGATTATACATTTGAATAATACATCAAATTAATCTTATTAGCATAGCTTATTTATCTCGTAAAAAAATTCAGTTACAATTTAAAACGTTGTATTGGACTTTTAAAATTTTAATAAATACCCCATTACGTTTGACATTGATTATATGTACTTGAATCGAAATATACAAATAACCTGTTTCGTTTGATCGCATTTAATTATATAGAAATCAAGTGTCTGCCAGTCTTATTTTTTAATGTGCCGCTGGTTGGTGCTCACTGCTCTTGCAACGGAACCAGTTTCATGCAAATACGATTATTATTTTTTTTTCCGATCAACTTTTTCTTCAACAATTGGGCCGATTGTTATGGATAAATGTTTGAGAAACGGGTTTTCGGACGTAAACTCGAAAGTTCCGTTTTCTTTTTTTTTAAGGTTCGATCATTTTATTCGCCAATTCGGTCAACGAAATCGAAAATTCGCTTTCGATATCTAACGCTAGAAATAATATGATTTATTATTTTTTTTTTTATGTATTAAATTCAATGCAAAAATATTATTACACATAGATCATAATATATTCGAACTATTAACAAAAAAAAAATACTTAAACATGTTTAGCTCATTATTGCTAATATGTATATGCATATAATTATCATTAAAAAAAGATATATACTCTTGAAAACGTATTCGTATGCAAAAATTTCATATGACCTCTTGATCTATACAATTTTTTCGACTTTCTCCATCAAACTGGATAAAATTATATATGCGTGCTATACAGATAAATAGCTTGCTATAATGATCTGACCTCTATTGTATATAAATATATATTTTTATACTATTATTTTGTGATAATTTAATGATGTTACCAAATAATATTAAGAATTTGTTAAATTTGCACAGCGTGTTATTTAAATTTTATAATAAAATTTTCATTAAATACATTTTGTTTTATTACTAAGTGCTAAATATGCATTGTGCGCAAATATTTACGATGCAATAAATGTCAATTTATGAAAGTTGGCCGACGGATGCCATGAAAATTTTATGCATTTTCCAGTAAACCAAACATTGTTTCGTTTAAAAATTATGATTGAATGTGTTTAGAAAGCTTTTGATATGAAATATTCGCATTGTCCCGGATATATGTTGTGAGCTTTTCATATGATTCTGAGTGACTAATGTCTAAATAGCGATTAAAATAATAATTTAATACACGAGCGTTGAATGATTAACTGTTGATTGAATAAGGTGTCTGCGATGAAAGATTTATGGGCAGGGGTGTCCAACTGAAATCGTCTGGTGAGCTAAATTATATATTATGGACTCTTAAGAATGTTAAGCTATTAATAGCCGCACAAATAAAAATAAATAAGAAATACTTATTAATTAAACGAATGATTTTATTTAAGAAAATAAGCATTGTCATTGAATTTGTCATCGATCGGTCACGGTGGCTCGAAAATTTATAATGGAAATTATAATATTTATAATGGAAAATGGACCCCAAGCATTTTTAGTCAATTCTTCATCTTGACTTTTTTTTAAGAATGGATTTTTCTAAGAATAAAAATAGGTATTTCCATTTTTAACTAATCAATTTGACGTGCAAATGACACGTACTCTCGACGATGTCCAGTTGCAGACTGAGGACACGCCGACGGTAGACCGATAGCCAAATTCTCGGCACTTGTCACTTGTATACGTTACACTCGCACTTGATACATCGTACCGGATGCGAGCAGGAAAAACATGTTCATGGCTACAAATGCGAATATTATTGTTTTTATTTATTTCGCAATTGCAGAAAATTTAGGTTAATGATTTTTTATAATATCTATTCTTTAGATATTTTTAGACCAATACAAAAAGTTTGTGACATGTAGGATTTATATTAACACATTGTCTACGGGGTCAAACTTGCGCTGGAGCGGGGCGCATCGCCGAAATTTGGTGAAACATCGTCTTTTACAAAAAAAATCATAACTCTTTTATTAATCAAAATATTGAGCCGAAAATTAAATTACTTGAACTTCAACATTTGCTGGATAGTTAATGTAAAGAATAAATAAATCCGAAAGCAGGAGTCACTAAACATTTTGGGAACGGGCGCAATTGATTTTGTAGGCTAGCGTGTATTATGCGCGCCCCGGACATACACAAATACGCTTTTGACGTGGAATCCACGTCCCCCGTAGGCAATGTGTTAATAGAGTTATTCGTGAAAAGTCGAAAACTTGATTAAATTCTAGAGTAAAATATCGATACCGGATGTGATACAGTAACTTAATTATGATACAAAATAGTCAGTAGAAATCATTCGATTTTAGAGAAAAATTTTGCCATATGTAGAACGAACTCCAGGAAAAATGTTTAAAATTGTTTGAGCTAATGACAAACTTATTTTATATTAATTGTGTGTTAATTCTTATATTGAACGTGTCGTTAAAAAAACTATTGACGAGTCTAGAATACGATTTATGTGTCTTGAGTTTTCAAGGTATGAGTGATTGGGATATTATTACCGATCTCAGTCGATCAAGAGAAAAAATCAGAGGATGCAAATAAAGTAGTAGAAATTATCGTAGGTATTAGCCGCGAAATAGTAATAATTATTGTTTACACTTTTTTGGAGTACATTGAGTAATAGAGATTCGAATATAAAATATAAACTTTATTGGATGATATATTTGGAAAATTTAATTGGTTTGATTGGTTAAGGTGCTAGTGCAGACATAAAATCAGCTGAAAAATATCCAAGAGTTACGTGAATTTTTTTAAAAGGAAACTATTCACCTAGTTTAATTTTTAATGTAGACGAGACACAACTCTATCGACACGTACATATATTTCCATAGATTTAAAGGAGCAAAGGATCGTTTAACTATTCTTCTCGATCCAAATGCATCAATCAGAAACTTCTCTTGATATAAGAGGTTATTCTAAAAATAATTTACTAGTATTTTGGTAAAGTATCTGAAAGGTTTGGATGACACGCAATGTATTTATAGACTTGTGTTGTCCAACAATAAAAAATATTGCGAAGATATGGAGGTGAACTTCGAGTTTTTTTAGTGTTGGACAATACGCCAAATCATCTACAGGAACTTGAGATTCTGTACACTGATTTTTCCATCAAAGTGGAATACTTACGTCAGAAATCCACTTTCATCCTACAGCCTATGGATCAGTTTTCAATAGCCACATTAAACGCTTATTTTTTAAGGAAAAACAATGCGCCATTCATTCAAAAAACTGATGGAGACGATAGAAATGGCTTGCGGGTTTAGTGGAAACAATGTAATATTAATATAATAAAGGTTATCAAAAACATCGATAAAGCATGAAATGATTACAAGAAATTCTGTGTTAATAAAAGATATTCATCTTTTTGCCATTTTTGGAGGCATCGAAGGTTAATGTAAATGATATTCAGTCTTTATTAAAATTGTAACGGATTATTTTACAGTTATCGCCAAATTTTCCACAATAAATTTAGAGACCAAACAAGAAAATCTAGATTTTTTTTGCATCATGGTACAAAATAAATTTACTGTTATGTATACCTTGCTTTTTAATATCAATCAAGTATTTATTCGAATTTTATCGCCAAATCCGCTTATCGCCAAATTCTGATATTTGAAATACAAATATTCTAATAAATGTTGCACAATTTAAAATAAAGGTGTTCAATGTAAAATGTAAAAAATCCTAAATCTCTTTACCTTACAAAATAATGATCGATCAAAAAATGTTATAAGAGAGGACTACCTGATTCGATAAAGAAACTCTTTCTTTTTTTAAGCGTTTTAGGTAGTATTTTAAATTACCAGAGAGTTTTTTTTTTTGATAGCATGAGAGCTTTTTAATGCTTTTATTGCTGCAATGAATCACACGACCATTCCCCAATTAAATCGGTAAACTTATATACACAGCAGTGTCTTTATTGGAGATAAAATACAAATCAATCCAATCTTATAATATTCTTTTAAGATTATGAATTGCATATTTTTTGGCAGCTTGCATCGAAAAAAGGACAAACTTTGAATCAGTATTTGGTTACAAGCACTTTCCAAATGATAAAATATACACAAAAAGCTTTCTTACAGGTTGAAAATTAAAGAATAATATTCAATGGGCGTGTTTTCAAAAAAACTTTGTATAACTAAGTGCAAAATACATAGGAAATATATTAAAAGAAAAATATTAATTAGAGTGCATAGGTAAGTATCTTCTGATATAAATAAAATGTATTGTTCTAATAATCATTGGTCACGATCTAATAGTCATTCTCGGAGAGTTGGATACAAATTAAATCCGTTGGTAAGTGTTTAAAAACATTTCGATGGTTCAAAGGTCTTGTTTTTTTTTCGTTATAGAAATTTTGTTCAACAATGTCTCTGTCAAATACATTTAATTTTATTGTAAAGTACAATACGTCCATTGGTGATTTTTTTCACTGATGCTTCAACGCTAGTTAGGCCACTAAAGCTTTCACTGAAATCTATGGAGAGTGCTAACAGTTTACATATGTCGTTTATAAAAAAAGGAATGCAAATTTAAGTGATAAAACACAATAATGACGCGTATAAATAATTAATCAGATCACCAGTAAATCAATAAAGAAATATCTTAGATTTTGAGATCTTTATAATCCATTGTATAGTTATATTTAAATTTCATTTTCGAATCGAATTAAACGTGTTTTTGATACTGAATGAATTATTTTAAAAGTAATGAAGATGTGCAAATAATATAGAATTTAGAACATGAGAGGTTCTACCACATCTTTTACCTTCTATATCGCCAGAACCCGAATTTTAATCCTAAATTGGATTTAATTTAAAATTATTATTTGTATATTTTAAAGACAAAGTAAGTCGAATTGGATCAAAAAATAATATATATTTTTCAAGTAACGTAAATCATTTTTTTCTTCAGACTTTTTAGTATTTTAAACTCGACCATTTTATAGAAAATTTATTTTCTGATTTTAAACTGCAGTTTCACTAAACAAGTTTTTCAAAACTACAGATGGTAATGAGAGATATTTATATGTTTAAAAATTGATTCAACAAAAAAAATGCTAAAACTTCAAGAAAATTCACACTACAGTTTTAGAAACGTTTTTCGCAGTTGAATTGAATTGTAAATATTATTTTAAACTATTCTATTTAAAAAAATAAGAGTTTTTTAATTAACCTATAATTTAATATTATCTCCAATGTGACGACGTGGTAGATTACACAAAACTTTAAAGTTATGGATTTTTCTATATACAGCCAGTTCTCTATTACGACGAAAAGAACAAAAAGGTAAATTCGTATTTTTCAGTTTTTGGTAAATATTCTCTGGAAGAATAAAAATATTATACAAACAATATGATTATATGAATCTATAATTATTTAAAAAAAATATATATAATGACTTTTGATTGAACACTTGAAGGAATAGAGAAAGATAATAAATTAAAATCATCTATCATGTAATAAAACATATCTCATAAGGAAGATCGAACGTTACGACGTCATCTATGAATGGCATATGCAATATACAATTAAAACGTTATATTAATAATAAGGATTTTAATAGAGATGAGGAAGTAGAAGATATATTATAATATTATATATTTTTCTAAAAATTAAAACGGAAGAAAAAAAAATAAAGCAGTAGAAAGAAGAACTAGACTACTCTGAAGAACTACAAATAAAATTGTGATAAAGACATTAACGCAACTTTTATCTAGACCAGTGATAGATCTTCGAACAAATCTCATCACTGCGATCGCTAAAAAAATCCTAGGGTTCATCAATGGATATAATGACGAAAGATGATGAAAATAGCAATCAAATCAGAAATAAAAACAATTATTGTACCGTATATTTTTATGTAATTATTTTTGTATAAAATTCGACTTGGCTGAAATTACAAAGGAATCGCCTTAAGTCGAATTCGAGAGCATTTACGAATGAATATTTATAATATATTTTATTAATAGGAAGCTCCAGCTTTGAAGCAGAGAAGAAGTAGCAGCATGAAGAGTGTATATCGACTTCTTCATGACGCCTGTTATTTAATTTTCCAACAGTTAAAGATTGATATATCAATTAGTTGACAAATTATATCGATAACGATCCGTGAAACGATAATTTCTGACGGTAGCTAATCGATTTATGGAATGTGAATTTAGCATATGACCTAAGAGTCGGAAATAAAATTGGTATTATGTAAAAAAGAGAAAAGTAAAAGGCGATCGGACATGCCCAGTCGTCGGAGAGGAGAAACTCTTTAGCCGAAACCGTGTCCCGGTGGTATCCGTGCCCAAATGCGGTACCGTTACAATGGTACCGAGTCTGTCTCTTATGTCGTTATACCGCTAATGACACCATGGAGAGATACGTGTCACCACAATTCATTTACCCGACAGAAAGTTTGGTTTATTTCGCGAAAAAGAATGTCGTTAGGTGCATAATGGTTATTTTTCAATCAGAGCATGTGGTATGTCTAAGTATACGGTGGCTTAAAAATAATTTTGGGTATTACATCCGTAACGTATACTTATAGATTTTCGCTAATATGATATTTCTTCATGGATATAACAGTGATTCTTAAATGAAATTTAAATAAACTATATAAAAAAAATATTCGTAATTAATATACTCTTTATAGAATCATGTATTTTAAACCATCTGGATTAAAAGTCGATAAATATAAGGTCGACATGATTAAAAATCAGACATAGACTAATGACAAACGTAGAGAAAATAGTGGCATTGAATAAAAGTTGATATTCAAGTTCAAGGAGGAGGTGTGTTAAACTGTTTACTGTAGATAATAAAAAAAACATATTAATTAATATTTTGAATATAAGGAAAGTTATTGATTCATTTAAATCAAAAAAAAAAATATTCTAGGAATTTTCTATGATATTAAATATTTAATAATTAGATTGACGACGTATGGCTAATATTCTTAATCCATTGCTCAACATGCGTGCCAAAGATCGTATCAATAATTAATTATTATAGATTAAATTATAAAAAACAAATGCAAATCGAAGAGATTATAAAAAAATAAAATATGATCCAGAGATTGTGTAGAAAATAATTATCTATGTAATTAATTATTCAAGTGAAAATATTTTCATGGCTCACGTGTGCATGGTTTTATTTGCATGACGAATAAATTTAACATAAAAATGCATGCATTCTTTCAGCGGCGAGGCTCAATAATAAAACATGCGTGAAAATTTCACAAAAATTTCAATAGTGAGATTTTAATTAATAAATTACATTTTAAAACTGCGTAAATTTGCACTACTTACGCGCCAAATAATTTCGCGAGTACGTGATTTACTATTTTTTTTTAACAAATCATGATTTCTATATTTTTTAAATATTATATATTGATGATAGATCAATTTTTTTCTTCTTAAACACTGTGAACAAATCTTGAAAAAAAATCTAGACAATAAAAACCATCAGATTTGATAAATAATGACGTATAATTTTTGGTTTTATAAATTATTTAGAACACCGTTATAAAGCCTCAGCTTCCGTAATTATTGGGCATGGTTCTCGGTGACTTTTTTCTATTTCTGAAGTTGAAAAAAAAAATGAGGACGACGTTTTGCCAACTTTAAGAAGACAATTTGCGATGCATACACCGAAAACATGTAAATCATATTTTTTAAATGAACTTTCTTCCACTAAAGAAATCTCAATATGCAAGAAATAACCTCGAATGTACTAAATTAGTAACGAAACATACTTTAAATCCAGAATAATTTCAAAGAAAGATCAGGAAAAACATATAAAAACGTATAAATACAGTCAGCCCTCTATAGCGTTTCCTCTAAATCGCTGATTTTTATAAAATTCCTTATCAACCAAAGAGCATTGACCTTTATTTTGTCAAGCTGTATCGACTATACAAGGATATACCGGTCACAGCTGTCGAAGAGGCTGATGGTTAACAAGCCTTCCTGTCCTCGGAAGAAAGGAAGACCAAGGTTGAGTTGGTTAGACTGTGTACAGAGGGAAACTGCATCGGTGAAACTTACCGGAAGATGGAGCGACGTGGATGCAGACCTTAACATATGGAGAAGGGTGTTGCACGAGGCCAGGGCTCTACAATATGGCTGTTGTGCCTATGATGATGATGATTGCACGTATGAAAATATATTAGAAGTACAAAGACAATATAGCAGGGAGTTTCATGAAGACCTACGCGACTTACAAATACATGGATATACAAAGTTATCGAAGACCTAGAACTGGGCAAATTTAAAAACCACATGTTATGCAGGACTATATGGATTTAGCAGGAGTTTCAGCATCTCAAGTAAAAGATTAATAGACAGTATAGTGATTGGTGCCAATTACTTGAATTTACTGAAAGAATCTGTTTCACCATGTGACTGAAAGGACGAAGATAATATATTTTATTTCTAATAGAACGAATATCTCCACACTATCATTGTGATGTAAAAGCATTGAGCATCTTGATGAGAATCTTCCAAACAGATGGCTTGGACATAGAGATCCCAAATACTATGTCCTGATTCCAAGACCTTACGCCAATGAACTTTTTATTGTGGGGATACTGTAAAGAGAAAGTCTACGTCAGAAAATCGACGACACTTGGAGAATTATTATTGATAAAGAATGAGCCACAATACCAAAAGAAATATTTGTTGCAGTTTTTTGCAATTTAAATATTAATTATATGTGAATTAAAACCAAAGATAAAATCATTCAAACGGTAAATACATTTTTTTTCAATACAATAAAATTATAATCTTACAGGTATGATTAACATTTTGCTAATTTTTTTGTAAGCGTTATTAGAAATTTACAGTTAAAGTCCAATAACAAATATAATTGATTGATTCAACGATTTATTCAAATGGTTTTTCTTTATCTATGTCATTTCTTAACACGAATGATGCTATTTTAATCTTATATTATTATCTGAAACACTGCTGCTATCTTTCATAAATATCATAATAATTACAGATTATAAATTCAGAAGTCATTGCCAACAAAATCATAATCGAGGAACTCGATGCGATTTCTCGATGATGATGGTATTTGCAAATAAGGACCGCATATGCAATACAACAATGAAATAGAGAGCCAATGAAAGTTATTTTTTCATGCATTTGCGCTGCACTGCATTGTTGAGATTCGCAACATCAGCGTTGTTCGCATATTCGTCATGCAATTTAGCATAATTTTCAGTGCAGAAAAGCGACGTCTTCATCCTCGACGCGGGTCGATGGGCCTGCGAAGTCGTTGTGCGACAAAGTCGCACGGTGTCACATAACAGTGGTTCCACTTTTCGACCAGAGACTGAAATTTCGACATTTTGATTATGAAATTAGTGCATTCATTTTGTTGATTTGAACGAGATTGAAGCCAAGGAATAAAATTTAATCAAAGTCACACTGGTCGAGTCAACGTCATGAATAATTTATTAATTGCATTCATTTTCATTAGGCGCGTTTGTTGACGAATTGCAAAAAATGAGGATTTTAAATTATTTTATTAATTTTCGAAAATGGTGTAGAATTATAATAAGCATTCTTAATTTGTGCATAATGTCCAAATGAAATAAATTTACTCTTATTAGTAAACATGCATATCATTTACATTTCTAAGCTCCTTTACAGTCACAGTAGAAGGTCACGCGGATACCTTAGGAATACCTTAGGAAAATTAGGATGTAAATTCGAGATTAACTCGACTATCATGATATCCACTTAATCTAGATTTCGTTGACATGACGGGAGACAATAATGTTTGTGAAATTTAGCAATTTCGCAAAATTTTGAATGCAGTTCGACGCAAAAGTTTAAAATTAGTGTAGAAATACTAAAAGATTGTCGAAAATCGGTAATACATGCTGAACACCCTACGCCGATGTGCGAATAAATGCCACGAATCTCATCATCATCATCATCATTGGTCCATATTTATATGTTCGAGGATTAGCATTTACGCTATCGGCCTCTAGATCTCGTTTGGTGGTCTGAGTCTCATATTTTTTTTTTTTTGGATATTATTCAAATTTTTTAATAATAACCGAGCTTCTATTTTTTTTGAATGCTCTGTGCTCCTTTTGCACTGTTTTTTTTACAAGTTACATATATTTTTTTTTTAAATAATATCAAACGAAGTACATATAAAGGTTATCAAAGTACATGAACAAAGTATACATAATGTTTATAGAAGTTAATGTTAATGTGGTCTATTTTTGGCAGACCATCTGTTTCTCCTTGCAGGACGGTAGCCTTAGTACTGTTTTGGGAAGCGGAATTCTGTGGTGGGCAAAGGAGTGTTGGATAGTGTAGTTGGAAAGTGCGGAAATGGAATTGGTTGACTTTGAAAATTTAAGGGAGGTTGCTGTAAAGGCAGCATATTTTTTTTATGAAGTCGGATATTGGTGGAATATTTAAAAGGATCTAATTTCTTTGTTCCGAACATACCAGGGGGCTTTGGTAAGTATTTTGTTGATTCTAATTTGAATTTTGTTTAAAAGGATTGGGCGAGCAGTGCCCCAAATGGCGGAAGCATAAAGGATTTTTGGACGGATAACAGCTGTATATATTAGTTTTTTTAATTTGACGGATAGGGTGCTTTTGGAATTAATAAGTGGACCGAGGACGCTTGTGGAAATACTGATTTTTTTGATCACATATTTGAAAGTTGTGGTTAAGCCAGAGATAGCCTGTGATCAAATATGACCCAGGTACTTCGCTTCGAGCTTCCACTGGATGTCTGAATTGCCTATTTTAATCGGTGGGGGGAGCGTTTTTATTCTCTTCTTCGGATGAGAGCAATAAAGGGCTTGTGTTTTTGCTGAATTAATATTTATCAGCCATCTGTCGCACCAGCTCGAGAATTCTGTGATATAGTTTTGAATGTATGATTTGATTTTGCTGGGCCAGATGTGTCTGCAAATTATGGCAGTGTCGTCTGCGTAGAGAGCGATCATGACGTTTTTTTTGTTTTCATTAGGCAGATGTCGCGGTAATAAGTGAGAAGAGCAGAGGCGAAAGTGCTGACCCTTGAGGGACTCCCGCACTTATCGGCCTGGTGGTAGAGAGATCTGAATTGATTTTAACGCGGAAAGTTCGGTTATTCAAGAAAGAGTGTATTAGTTTTATGTAGGCTGACGGAAAGCCTGCTTTGATCAATTTGTGGATTAGTCCGTCGTGCCGAACTTTGTCAAAGAGCACGCGTAATGTCTAGAAGATGGCTCCGGAAGGCGTGTCCGTAGTTGAGACCCAACTGCCGATGTATTCGGTGACACGTAGAATTTGGTGGCATGTAGAATGTCCTGGTCTGAAGCCGTGTTGCTCGTTAGGAAGCACCTTGAGGTCGTCTGCTATTTTTAGTAGTCTATCGTTAATTATTTTTTCGAAAATTTTACCTAAAGTGGAGAGGAGACTAATTGGACGATAATTGTCTATATATTTAGGGGATTTACCTGGTTTAGGGATTACTATTATATCAGCTGTTTTCCAGGGATGAGGAAAGTAGTTAAATTGAATGGAAGAATTAAAATTTTTTAACAAGGTCATGATGCCTTTAAGAGGGAGAGCCTTAATGGCTTTGATGGAGATATTATCGGGACCGGGGGCTTTGCGGTTTTTTAGATTTTTAATTATAAATTTAATATCAAAAGGATCTATATGAGGGATTGGATCGGAATGGGGAAGCATTAAATAATTATTGATTTCTTGGGCGATATCTGATTTTAGATTGGCATGTTCGGAAGAATGGGAAGAGGTGGTGAAGTTTTTTGGAGGGAGTCCGCGAAGGCGTTTACTTTTTCCGAAGGGGATAGTGCAAAGTTATTGTCGGCCAGGCCACGAATCTCTGGTGACTGGGCCTAATATATCGGCGCGGATGGGATTTTTTTTTTCGAGTAAAATCTGACAGACTTCCGCTAGATTTTAAGGTTGACCTGCCGAATGCCAGCAACAATTAATTGTGATGCTGTTGAAGATGCGAGATTGAGAGTGAGATTAAGTTGGTGCGGGCCTTTCCCCCATAACAGTATTCTTCTAATAATCAGAGTTCTTTCCATAGATTAAATTACATATTAGGTCAATTTTTAAACCAAATGTCTTTAATTTCCTCTGTAGTTTAAACTCATTTATTTTAAATTAACCCTATCTAAAAATCCAAGAGTATTTTACTCAATTCTTCAACAGTGGTACAACAAAACTGTATTGTACGAATGTCGTGTTATATGACATGCCTTAAATACCAATTTACTGTTTATAAATTTAATTATTTATGAAATACATGATTAGTTTGTTATTCACTAAGAAGTGTTACTGATTGCAAGTATAATATGTATGTATGACGATACTCAATCTTCGTTACGTCAATGACAAAACGCTGATCTCCAACAGCCTTAAACAAATGATTGATCTGCTTCGCAGAGAAAATAATGATTGTTCTATAATTAAAAAATCAGCAATGCTCAAGATGGATTTATTTATACAGTGCACTCTCGATTATCCGGGTTAATGCTGGGGAGGATGATCACGGATATGAGAAAACACGGATAACCTAAAATCTACCTAAATTTTATTTTATTTTCGAATATAATATCATATATACAACACAAACAAATAAGTAAAAAAATATATTGTTTTATCATATATACGAACTTAAAATATAAAAAAGTTTATCATATGTACACTAATTAAAAAATCTGTTGGTTTTCATTTGTTTTTGAGATTTTTTTTATCGAGCTTCTTATTTCACTTTGAAATATTCTTTAAAGCTATTATTACATTTGCTATAGTCAGTTCCCCTTGTTCGCGTAATCTAGCAATGTTTCAATACACCAATGCCTGACTACTGGTATCTCTTTCGCTTATAGTAGTATTACTGTCATTTTCTCCTCTTGAGTAACAAGAGAAACGATATTAGGATCGTCTATGCGTTCAAAGCTCGGAATCATTTAAATCATGAGGAGCTTCACTCCTCTACGTTTTCCATATACGCGTCTTCAAAAAAAAAAAAAAATTCCAATAATCCATACATTTCAGATACAAAATTTTCTTCATTCTCCTTCGAACCATTAAATCTGTTTTATGTCAGGAATCTTTTCCATGATCGAACGAGTGTTACTGGTTTTACTTTTGACTAAGATTGTGCTATCCCATGTATAGCATCCAATACCGCCATTTTTTCAAAAATTATCAATCAGATTATCATCTTCCCCGACAAGAGTTTTCAGAAGTTTTAATGATAAAGACGTTTCATTGATGATATAACACCTTGGTCCATGGCTGAATCAGTGATGTAACATTAGGGGCAAAACTTTGTAATCATAAGTCCATCGTTTGTCTTCTCAATATGCTTTTCATTCGATGAGAAGGAGTATCTAGTAACAAAACTGGTTTCTTGTGGCAACTCATTTTTTCAAAAAAATAATCGCACTTCTGGGACCCATTTCTTTTTTTAACTAATCTTCGAAAATTTCCCTGTCCATCCATGCCCCTTACTGACCATAATAATCGACGGAAGATTTTCTATTTCAGTTCCCTTAAATGATCGTGGTTTTTTTGCTTTTCCAATCACCAAAAGTTTCATTTTATGAGTTCCTGATGCATTTCCACAACACATAACAATTATTCTTTCTTTAGACGATTTATGTCCAGGAGCCGACTTTTCACTCATCGAAGCTAGCGTTTTTGTTGGTAAGCACTTCCAGTACAAGCCAGTTTCATCTGCATTATAAATTTGATCAGATTGCAAATATTCTTGAAATTCGACATAGAATTTGTCAGCAGCTTCAGCATTTGAACTGAGACGTTCTTCCTGAAACGTTAGCTGACGAAGCCCGTGTCGCTGTTTGAACCTCGTCATCCAGCCTGACGAGGCGTTGAAACTTTCTTTAAGTCCTAGATTCTCGTGAAATGTCTTTGCTGCTTCGATGCACATTTGGCCGCTAATTGGTATTCCTCTGCTCGTTTTTGATTCCAAATCTTCGAATGTCGACGTTTTCATACTCTTTCTTTCCGAAGGACCTGCAGAACTATCACAATCTCTAGCAAACGCCTCTGACTTATTTTTTTGTTTGACTATATCTCAAACAGTTTGAATACCAATTATATATTCTTCGGAAAGTTTTGACGTGGATTCTCCCTTTTCGAATCTCTCAATTAATGTAAGTTTCTGTTTTATCGTGAGTACAATTTTCTTTCGTTTTTTTGTTAATACATATACAACAAGAAAAATAATATTACACAGAAAGAAATTGAAAATAATCAAACATACGTGTGTAATGAAAAAATCTGCTCTCTGTAAAGACACGCACTTCTTTCACTGCAAGCTGTGCCAACTGAATAAACAAAACTACGAAAGACATTTGAAAGGGACCGAAGATTTCCTGTGAACATTAGATTTTTTTAGAACAAAACGAAGTCCTGAGCTCACAAATATGGGGCAATAAATATCGAAATTATCGGTATGACGTTTTGTGTGTCCCTATGCGTATTTCGTTCAAAACAACGCGCATATTCAAGATCGCACCATTAATGCGTCTTTATAATCATATTAGAAAGAAAAATCAATCAAAATATTTTCAGGCCGGATAACCCGCAAACCGGATAATCCATGCACGGATAATCGAGAGTACACTGTACTATTAATTCTTCTTTCTACAATCAATATTTGTGTTGTGTTTAATGGTCTCGGTTTCTCAATCTAGAGTGTGTGTAATTATCGAGTATTGAGGATAAATGCTGAATGCGAATATCACAACTTGGAACTAATTCCACAACCTACGCCAACCAGTAGTTCGAGTCACGGTCATCATCGGTAGCCTTGTTTCTAGCACTGCTTCAGTAACCGCCAAGAGCTTCAATTATCGCCCGACGGCTTGCATAACACGTGCCACGGACTTAGACGCGATGATTAATAGATAAATATCATGCCGAATGCCTCTGTGATATAATGCCTTCTTCTCTCGATCGAGTTGAAAGTGGTTGCGTAACGACGCTTATTTCGAAATATTCAGTTAGGCGATTCTTCGTATGGCGTAAACGCGGCCAAGTGGTGACTCTCATAAATTTGTGATACTTTGTATGCGTTCATAATCAAGTATCCGGAAATATTACAGCATGCAAAAAAAATTGAAAAAAATGTTGAATTTGTTAGCATATTAATTAGATTCTATAACAAATGTCTAACAAGCATAACGATATCAATTATATCGTTAATATATTGAAAATTGTGTGTTTAATTTTGAATTGATATATTTTTATTTTATTTTGTCAAAGATCAAATGTCATTAATTTTGAATAATCAACAAAGCGTGCGGTTTGGGAACGGGCGTGGAATTGTTTACGGCGTCGAGCGCTATCGAGGGGGAGCTGCTATCCCGCTCGCACACTAGGAGGATGAGTGAGATGGAGCTTTTGGCTCGATAGCGCGACCTGAGCCGGTAGAGCGCGCGCCAGTGTTGCCATGTGCTCGGCGGCTGTCAACTTAGACCTAACCTACACGGAGACGATCGCCCTGATTGTCGCTTACAGAAAGCATCCGACGCTGTGGAATCCGCACGCCGTACAGTACCACAACCGAGCCAGCAAGGATGAAGCCTGGAAGCTGGTGGCCGTTGAGACGGGCGTGCCGGCAGAGACTTGTAAGCGCAAGATCAAGTCGCTGCTGTCATCTTGCCGCCGAGAAAAGGTCAAGATCCTGCAGAGCCGCCAGTCGGGTGATCCTCGAGACATAATCCAACCTACGTGGCGCTATTGGAATGTCTTCAGATTCTTGCGGGGGGTGGGCGATGGGGAGGAAGACCCGCTCGGCACAGCTCCTGAGATGGCAAGTATATTCTATCATCTGTCATATGATGCAGGGGTAATCAATTATTTTAAGAGGGACATTTTTTTATACGGGTATTCATTTTAATGCAACAGATTGGCTACAGCACTACGACATTGTATGAAAAGTATGCGGATTTCGTTTTTCTAAAGAAAATCCTTAATTTTATCATCAATATTAATTTTGTCCGCAAAGTATTTCTGTCCTTTCTCAAACTCCTTCATTCAAATTCTCTTTTTATTTCTTTAATGTTGGGAAAATGACATTCTAGATTTTTTCTACGTTTTACTAATTTTTGGACAAGTAAAAAATCGCTCATCACGTAAAAACTTTCCGAACAAAAATAAACTCAGCAATCGAAATATCACAATCGCGAAGAACGATATATATCAGGAACAATCAACCTATTTTCAATCAGGATACATCAAATTTGTTTATTAAACGATCCGCAACATACACTTGTGGTGGATTCATTTCACGCACACAGTAAAATTTGTCAATATTAACGTTTTTGTTGTGTTTTTTTTATTATTTAATATAAGGATTCTGCTTATCATCATAATGGATAAGAGTTTGTTGAAAATTATTTATTTTATTTTAATAGAAATATATTAAACATAAAAAATAATCAGAATTTAGAACTTAATTAATACTGTCCTCTTTTTTGCTTTACCGCGCCATAAATCCTCTGGGGCATAGAGTTCACTAAAGCCTATAAATATTAAATTAAAATTCATTATTCATTCCATACTTTTTATATAATTTTAATTATTTTTTCTTTACTCGTTGGCTTTCTTTTGTGCATTTTAACCGCCATAAAGACCTAGCGAATTCCCTGGCCAAAATCCCATGTTAGTTTTTTTTATAATTCTCATTGCAAGACTCACTGCTACGAAAAATATGTATCTTACCATTCCTGATCTGTGGCAAGGAGCATTGTCATCTTGAAAATTATGTCATTAAGTCAACTTAAGTCAATATTTAATTTTTTAAACTTTACTTCATAAAAAGCAATGACAGCTTGATTTGGCAATGACGAAGAACTCATATATATCCAAAAAAAACTTACATAACCAATTATTATTGGAATGCAAGGTGTTACAATGCCATTGCTTGATACTATATAAATATACTAATATTTAAATATTAATATATTTATCTTGTCTTCTGTCGAAGTTGTGGCATTCTTGGAAATGAAATGAATACTGCCAGCCAGGATGCTGTGTCAAAGAAATTATAAAATGTAACTCTATTGTGGTTTGTGTATTTCCTGAAAACCCACTTGTCGGAACAACATCCGGCACTGAAATTGGTTCACCGACAGTCGACTACCGTTCATGACAGCCTTTCGCTTTTACTATTACTGGGCCAAGGAACTGACATCGATCAAGCTGTGAAAAAAAAATCGACGTTTGAATAAATACGTGCAAGAAATCTGCTCCGTACCCCAATCAATAATAAAAAAAGAAGATATGAGACAAGATGATCTATCGTCGAAATCGAAATGAGATTTTTACTAAACGTGAGATCAAAGGAGGATCTTCTGAGGATTTTCTGAGATGGCGATATTGAAACGAACTCTATAATTCACTTTAAAAGTAAATGCGCTTACAAGACAAACATACTGGAAAATGATGAAATCATTTTAGCAGACCTCATTTTCAGATTGTTAATAGCTGGCTACCTGGCCCGTATTTGAATAGCCTTGTTAACCCGGAGGACAACTATCGCAATCCTGGCTTTAGCGCTGAGTTGAATTCACCTCTGTTGGTGCTTGGGAGGTTGATGAAAGAAGCTCAGGACAATAGAAATTATCGTTGATTTTCTTTTAAATAGTTTCTAGGTCTTTATGTCATTTTATGTCCAACTTTAATTGCTTCCCTTCTAACTAAGGAAGTAGTCGTTGATCTACTTCCACGTTGTGGCTATGATCTGATTTGAAGTTCTCCGAGGTGACTTCTGTTGAATCTTCATCTGCTCAAGTAGGACCTCGTAAATATTTTTATTTAAGCTGTTAGCTGCCGTGATTATTTAGCGTTTATCAGTATTAAATCAACCTTCTTACGTTCATGGTTGGGGTTGGAAGATAGGGATATGGGTAGGATCTGTTTCGGACGCATCAGATCAGACGCATTTTTATCTGAAAAAAGCCCGCCAAAATTAATTTTCAATAAGTTCCAATTGTATTAATATATTACTAGGCGTTTCAATTATATTTTGTTCATCAAGTAAAAATGGGTTTCTAAATGCCAACATATACATACTTCCTTAAATCATGAAACGTGTAAATATATACATATTTAAATCCTGATTTTCTAACTAAGAGATAAAGAGTTTTAATTTAAAATGGATTAATGTTATTTACTAAGCTAGGAAATAATTTATTCATGCCTCGTAGTTACGAATTTAAACGATTGAGATAGCTAGTACTGTTAACTCTCCCATTGCGCTCCCTGCTATAGAGCAGCGTGTGCGACTGTCTCTCAAATAGTGCTCCCTCCCGCCTTTTTTTTAAATGCCAAGTTTTCAAGCTCAAATATTTCGTAAATCTTTAATAAATAAAGACTAATGCCCTTTGGTTGACAACAATATAAAACTATGTGTGTGAAAAAACTAAAAATAGAACAGGGTTATTTAAAATATGCGAATGGACAATTGTTTGATGTTCAATTTACAAAATACAATTAAAATTACCTAACCCCAAATTTTGTATGGGTACATAGTCTTCTATAGGGCGGGTTTCTATAGTTTGGTTCCTATTTTGGCGCTATAGAAGGGTTGACTAACATCAACTAAAAATAACAAATCAAATAATAAGGAGGCTAATTTTCCTTTTCTAAACAATTATAAACAGCATTTTTAATTGCAAAAATATACTCAAAACCTGTCCTCTAAAACCCAGCACACCTCACAAGTTCACCATATTCAAAATCAAACCACTCACAATATTCTTTCCTGTTTAATACTCTTCCTTTAATTTTATTCACAAATCTCACAACAAATAACATAATTAGATATTTCAAGTTTTTCTACACAGTGCCTCTTGGTATTCAGTGGTATTTTAGTACATGATGATTCAGCTTTACTTTACTTGACGGCGCTCCGTCAGTACACAAACTGATTAGTTTACTTTAATTTAATTTCAGATTTTCTGGCATGATTTTACTGTTCAAATATGTCTGACGCATAGGTTGGCTAGCTCTGGTCTATAGCATGATACAGCAAGGATTAAAAAAAGAACAAAACAAACCCAGTATTGTCGAAGAATTTATCAATATTATGACTTGAAATGTTTAGGGTCTATTTTTATTCAAAATATACCCCATCGGCCAGAGCCGTTGGTTTCGAGGGGCCGTGACGGATCGGTTAACTAATCAATATGACGCGTAAATGAAACTCTCGGTGATGCCTCGCCGCAGACTGAGCTCTCGCAGCACGTGTCACTCGCACTCGGCATATCGTACCGGATACGAACGAGAAAAAACACCACGTGCGTGGCAATAACAGCGAATAATATTCATAATATTTATTATTTAGAGAAATACAAAAAGTTTGTGACATGTAGTACTTATATTTTTCGAATAATTTGAAAATAAATCAAAAACTTGGGGTCCCAAATATACTCCATGGGCACGACTAGGTTAAAAATATTTGCCGCGTATGGCACATTTTGTCTCGAGTCTCGGGTGTCGAGAAATTTATACTCGAGACTCGAAACATGAATTATTTATTCAAATCGAATGAAGAAAAAAGAAAATTGTCAATCTAAGTATTATTATTTAATAAAAATATTAAGAAAAATAATATTTCTAATACGTATTCAAAGATGAAGTTATATTCATCACTTTTGTGTGAAATCTTTACGACGTCAAAACAAATAAACATGAAGTGCAATTATTTGATGAACGGTAATAGGAAAGTGCAGTGTGTCATTCGGTCATTTGTCGTCTTATACGTTTTTCAGTCATTGTCGTAAAATCGTATAAAATTGGTGACCCACATTCAGAACAAATAAATAAATGTATAATAATTGATTATGTCGCTATTGCAATATCAATTCCCGAGAATATCCCTGATCCGAGAAATTTCTGTCTCGGATCATGAATTCCTTTTTTTGTTTTTCATATTAAAAAATAGGTCGATATTTCACATAAGTCACATATTTAGAAATAAATGCAATATAATTGGGTTAATAATGTGTCTTTAGTAATTTTGTTGCAATAAATTTGGCCTTGGATGCAATCAAATCGATTTCTACTTTCAAACATAACTCAATTAGTTGAATACTTATGAATACGAGTCAATTACATCCAGTAGTGAATTATTTTAAACGGTATGATATATTTATTCCGCTTTAATAGGATATCTTGGAACCCAGCATGAGAGCGAAGCTGGGACCGCCTCCTGCGACTGAAATAGTAATGGCAGAAGAAGCAGCTGAATGCGAAGAAGCAGCATTCGGTCCAACTGTAGCAGCTAAATTACGAAAAATGTATCCAGATCAGAGATTAATTGCAGAAAATTTGATACATCAAGCGTTGTACAAAGGAATGCTGGCCCAACTCACTGCAAAATCTAAAATTAGAACGCCTGATTTCAAGACCTTGGCACAGTCCATTCCTTCTACCCCACCAGTCCTAGAAGATCCCTTGAAAATCGATTCTTCACCAGTGATAGACGATGAAAGTGAATCATCGCATGGTGATTCTGATTCGAATTGCGAATTTCCTCATATCACCATGTTATAATATACCTATATTTATTATATATTATTAAGTTTGTATATTTTTAATAATAAAGTATTAATATTATAAATATTTTTTTTTATTATGAATAAAAAATAATAGGCATGTTTAGAAACATTGCTTTAGTTTATTAATATTTTAGACATCTATGTAATTTTATGGAAATATTTTTTATCCTAGTTCATGTTCGAACCATTTCTATATTTATTTTTCGATTGGTTCTGATATTCACTAGTTATTCACTGTATAGTTAGTTAGTTACTGTATTTATAATATTAAAAATAATAATTAATTCGTTATCTGATGCGAAATATTTCGCAAATAAAATATACGGTCGTATATTTATGTATATATGAATTTAAAATGAATGTGCGTGTTGGAAAAAATATATAAAATTTGCATAAACAAGGCGACAAAGTGGAAGAAAGGCATCTTGATAACGGTAAAAAAATATGAAACATGGGGTCACAATGAAAATGTCCCCAACAATATAAACGAAAGCATGGTAAAGATATCAAATTAGAATAAAAATGTATTAATAAAGCGATTGTCGACCATATCCACGTATATAAAACACTGTTTTTTTTTCACTCGAAACATGTAATCTGAAATTTTTCTGAAAAATTCCATGGATAAAAAATATATTTCATAATAAATCTTTGTGTTGTACAATACAAATTCGCAAATAAACGACGCAAAATCCGATATTCGTAATTAAGCGTCGACACTTTGCACAATTTCGCACGTGCGATAACAGTGGTGGTCTGCATTTATTTAAAATTACTCGTATGCGAGTTCGCAGCTCGACCTTATTAAAAATATGCTAATTTCCCCGGAGTGTATTTAAAAATTAGCATAAAAAATGGTTTTAGTAAGCTTTTAATTTAACCAAAGCTAAACCGCATTTTCACATTGTGTAATGCGGAGTGAAACCGTGAATAAGTTACTAATGTATCTGACAAATATTTCAAAGAATAAAGCTTATGAACTAAACTCAACAAAAAAGTATAAATATGTATAACATATGTTTGATCCATTGAAAGCAGTACTTTAAGTAGACGAGCTAATAATAAAATAAAATTATATTTAATTAATTTTAACGGATGGAGAATCTTTGATTTATATGCAAAACGCAGTGGTTACACATCGTAAAATAATAATTAAAATTTATTATTTAATAATGCAATGAATAGTTGAGGAATCTTTGATAGGTGTTGGTGTGGAATTATTGTTTTATCCAGGGCATCGAACCGTTATTTTTCTGGATTTCACTCCGGCTCACTAAAAACCGGTTTTCCGGTTTTTGTTCAGCTGCGAAAACTAAAAACCGCTAAAAACCATTTTTTATGTCGTAACGTAATCCCGGAGCTCAACCGAAAAGAAATAATGGTTCAGTTCGGTTTATTATACATTTATTATTGAGAACATCGATACATGACGATTCGATGCCCTGGTACCCCATTTCACCCAAAAGATAAGTAGTTGTAAACCATTTTAACATTAAATTAATATAATTACATATTTCACTATATATTTTATGCATAACGTGCGCGATTTCACTCGCACTTGCATATTTCTTTATAAGTTTTCTTGTTCGCATCCGGTACGGTTCATATTTTTTCTCGTTCGCATCCGGTACAGAGCGAATAGAAACGCATATTGTTCTTTTATTTTTTTTGCGATCGCGGACAATAAAGGTCCTAGATTATTTATAATATTTATTTATATTAAAAGGGTTGTTCGAGAAAAATAGAAAAAACTTGGGTTACCCCATCGGCACGGCTAGGTTAATAAAAAAAAAAATGCTTTAAAAACAGTTTAAAAATCGTTACTCAAAATCTCTATTAAAAAAATGTTTATTTTGAAAACTTGGGGTCCCATCGGCATGGCTAGGTTAAATTTGAAACTTGTTTAACCATTGAAGAACTATCTCAGAAACCCGTATCCCTCAGGTCAATAAAATAGTTATATTTAAAGCGCATCAGCATATCGAGTAGAATGAAAAAATTAAAGCTCCTCATGACAAAGCACGCCCTTACAAAGCAAGAATCACCTGTGTCAGAATTCAGAAGGAAGGTTCTATTATACCCCCTATATATTGTCAGTTCCACTGTTGGTAGTGTTATTCGCTCACGCTGTCATGTCTGTCACATCTCCGTGATTTCTCTCGTACCAGAGAATACGCCTCTGGGGATTTTTTTCTTCATCTCGTACCAGAGATTCGTCTCTGAGATCTTTTATCTTCACATCCATATTTACCTATCATCGGATTGACGACACCTGCATTTCTTTAATAAATGATCATCTTTAATAAAAAGCGTGTTTCACTTTAATACCGATCTTCGAAGCGATCGTCAACTACCAGACTGTCGAACAATTCGACGCGAGCGGTTGTATGCCCATTTTAATAATCGGTGACAATTCGCGCGTCAATCAATTAGAGGCAGCGACGGGTTACCTTTTCTGATATCGGTACGTCTCCTTAACATTTTGGTGGCAGCGGTGGTATATCATTTTTTGGTACTACTGTCGCGTCCCCTTAATAATTGATAGGAAAAATGCTTAATTTTTAAGTCAAAATAAATATTCAATGTGAAAATTTGAGGCAGAGTTTTCTTTATCTTTTATTAGAAATAGATTGTATATCTTGATTACTTCTAAGAAACTTAAATTAAATTGTCATATTCTTTTTTTGATTGAATTGGATACTTTATAAACTTTTTGCTTTTTAGGTAAATATGTTTTAATTTTTTTTCTGTAATGAATAATTGAAAAATAACATTTATTTTCAGGGCTTTCAACAGGTATTTTTTTCGTAACGGTTCTACTTAAAAACATATATCGGTTCAGCTCCGGCTTTCGGAAAATAACGGTTAATTTCGGTTTTCGGTTCGTAAATTCATGGCTGAAGTGTGCAGAATCCTTGAGTATTTTTATATTTAATTAAAAAGGATGAAAGTTAAGTAATTATTAAAATATATTTCCAAGGTATTTTAATTTAAACTATTTTTATTGTTTCGTAGAATAAACTTTAAACCAGAGGAGGCCCTTTCAACACTAATTTGTGTTTCTGGAGCACCTAAAACCACCATTGCAATTTATACAAAAGATGATTTGCAATTTTACTTTCCTCCTAAAATTCTAAAATATGTTTTAAGTCTAATCTTCGTATATGATTAATGTTATTTAATATATGTTCTATGTTAAATTCTGTTCTAAGAGGGAATCTGGGTGTCTCTACCTACATGTTCATTAGACTTATCACCGGTCGATTGTTCATTTGTGATTAGAATTACTATAACTAGATATATTTTTGATTATTTTTAACCACTACGGTTAAAAATAATCGATATATTGATATAATGATTAAAAATAATTTACGAAAGAACTTACCCAAAAATAGAAAACACATTATTATGACTCAGTTTGACTTTCGGGGAACCAAGTAAGCACTTTTCAGTCTTCAAATTTTGGTACAACATAATCGCGATGTTATTCTGGATGTCCATATAGGTTTCATTGATTTTGAAAAGGCTTTAAACCGAGTTCTACACAATACAATTCATAAAAAAAATATAAAATATTATTAAATTAAAAAAATAATTAAATGTTAGATATGTATTATTAAATAATAAAAAGAATTTTAATTTGTGGTACATATGGGTTGTTTTATAACAAACGGAGGTATACACATATATAATAATACATTCTATGTTCACGAGAATATGTTCTTACAAATGTGTATATACGGAGTATGTAAATTTTAAAACATACACCATCATTAATATTTAACATATAATATCACGTGTGGTAATATACATGTAAAATATAGGTTATGGAACCATATGAATGATCTAACCTTAATTTTAAATGCATATACATAATATAATCTTAAATTATACAAATGTATATTGAATACATATAACATTGTGAGTAAAAAAAATACTTGGAGTTAAAGAGATACTGGAGAAAATAATTATGTAGAATTAATGTACAAATACTATGGTTAAGTATAAAATTATATTGAAAGAAAATAATAAATAATATTAAATATAATATCGGGTTTCACCAGCAAGAAATATCACTTATCATAAAAATGAGCCCTAGAATGATTTTTTTTAGCTGCTTGTATTATTAGCTCTATTTCGAAAATAAGCCCGAGACATAAAAATGGCGTAAATAATATTATATCGCTCTCTTTATACTTTATTACTAAGGTTAAGCTTAATTGTTAAATTCGTCTCAAACACAAAATTGATAGTAGATTTTTTTTTATTAATTTTGATTATATCGAAGCAAAAAAAGTTCTAAAAATGCTTGTTTTTAATAAAAAAATAGTCTTATTTTCGGGGAAACGCGATATATCTACAAATAAATTCATACATTTGAGTAGATAGGATATTGGTAAAATTATTATTTCTCAAATTGTTTAAATTGTCAATTTTTGTTGTAAGCATCTTAATTTTGCTAGCGAAAAAAAATTTTTTTTGACTAAAAACAGCACGGTTATAATGTTTTAGCTTCCATATTCGCCAGACATGATACCCTGCGACTTCTTCTATGTTTAGAGAATAAAACAAAACATCATAAAAGGCGACATTTTGCTGGCATTGAGAAGGTAGAGACAGCATCTACAAAATTGTTTGACGTCACTCCAAAAATGGAGTGTTTTAAAGATTGGAAAATCTCTACCACAAGTGTAAGATTTATTTGTTTATTTATTAACATAAGTACAATAATAAAGAAACTGTATAAAAAAGAACAAAGTATAAAATAAATTAGATGTATCTGATGAGGACTTTGATGAGGATACAATTAATATTTATAGATAAGATAATTTTATGTTATTAATTAAACCATGGATAGTTAATTCTAAAGGGCAAACTACCCACATATATGTTTGATTATATAATCATAATTCAGTCAGCCCTTTTATAGCGTCAAAATAAAAATCACGCTATAGAAACACGCCCAATAGAAGACTAGGCACCCATTCAATATTTAGGGTTAAGGTTCTATTTTGTTAATTAAACGTAATCAATACATCAAACATTTTTCCATTCCATTATTAATTATATATTTTTATTTATTTAATCATTTTTGAGAGAAGCTTACAGCATAAGATAAAATAACAAAAAATAGATACAATAGGCTAATTAAAAGTTATAAAAAGATTAAATTAGGAAAACAGAAAATTTCGAAGAAATGAAAGAAGAGAATAGAAAAACAAATTACAAACATATTTATTTGCGATGAAAGAAATATTCAATGATCTTGTTCTATTTTTACTCTAAAATCTCAAGGTATTGTTGAAAGATTGATCAAATCTTGACTTGAAATTTTTGGGGTCTATTTTCATACAAAGTAGACCCCATCGGCCAAGCGGCGTTGGTTTCGAGCCATCGTGGCGGAATTGTTAAAGGATAGCTACGCTACCGCTTACAAACCAAAGCGATAGTTTTAAAATAATGATTTTAATAGCTTTGGGTGGAATGACCGATACCGATAGCCACCCATCGCGGAAAAGGCAATAGAGAAAAATTGTAAGGAGTGCTCAGTCCTTGTAGACTGAACCCAGGGAAATAAATATAAAAATAAATGTAATAATTATGTTGAGCCCACTCTAAGAGGACCTAACAGTGGCTTATAGTGCAAATGTCACTCAAACATGAGCCAGTAAAAATAAGATAAAGTAAATAAACAGAGGCGTACGGAAGGTATTTATAGCATACAAAAAATAAAAAAAAGACTAAAAAAAAAACTTTTTTTTACCCTCTACCGAGACGCTTAGGCAGTAAACAAAAGTGGAGGTTTCCTGACTATTTTTAAAGGGCCATTATGGCGACCACTGTCATTTAAGAACTCCGATATGTTAGCATTGCCTAAGTAGGCAAAGGAACAGGATGAAGGGAGGAGATTCTTGCTCCGACTTGATCAGTAAAAACGACAAAGGCCCTTAAAGCAGGGCCATTGTAAATAAAATCTTGATGATCGATCAGACACGGGGCCACCCTGATCGCACAAAACAACGCAAATCAGCCTCTGCCGTCCGCATCATTTCAGGGTTGTCGATATTCTCGAATGTCTTCTTTATGGAAAGTATGTCATGGAACGTTTTGAGCGGGAAACAGTTCGTATCAGTGACGTATCACATGTTTAAATATAGAGCACATTTCGGCCCATCAATCAGATTAGCTTTTGCCGTTATAGTAGACATATTTCTATTATATTCTCGTACCAGAGATTCAACTCTGATATATTTTACCTTCAACACCTATCATCGAACGGAATAATAACTCTTAAATAAACATCTAATATATACAATATGAAGCGTTTTACTACACCCGATCTTCTAAAAACGATCGTCATCTACCGGACGGTCATAATTTGATGCCAGTGGTCGTGTACCTTGGTTTAAACGGTACCCGAGCTTAATATTAACATTAATAATAAATATAATTATTTTTATATTCATTATTAAATAACGTCTTTGCTTAATTTACAAGTGATATTATGTTATCTTAATTTTATAAATTTTTTCACGCTCTTATGTCCGAATTTTGAAAAAAAAAATGTCTCTTTTTCGATTTCGTTGTTAAGTTTCAGCGCCATGCCAGCTAATACAATAACCATACATCAGAAGAGCCATTTGATACATAAAAATAATTTCTGAGCCAAAAAAAAAACGCTTTTAGGCCATTCCGCAGAAATAAAAGTGAGAGTACGCTCAGAGTGGTCTCATTGCATTAGGGCGCCATATTGTTTCGCCTAATTCAATTCCTCCTAGCACAATGGGAAAAGTTATTCAAAACGGTAAGTAGCACACTGTTGACGAGGGATGACCGTATTTAGTGAAACAAAATTGCTGGCTTTACAAAATTGAATCCTAAACTCGGAATACATAATTAATTAGTGCAAAATGGAGAGTTTTCGCTAGTTTCGCGGTCAATATGCCCGGCCGTCATCAAAATTTCATCAACTAAAACTCCGTAAAAGATTAATTAATACATTGTATATTAGGAAAAAAGAATAATGCACACGTGACGGTTTAATGAAAAACATTAAGGCTCCCTTGAAGGATTACGCGTCATATTCCCGGCCAAGATATATTGTGTTAATAAAGAGTTCTGGGTCGCTGGTCTTGCACATTACCCTTTTCCAGGCAAGAAAAGGGGAAGCTCGGAGGAAACAGACAGTGGCCTTTTAAATGGAGGGACCTCACGTGTGGTCGCAGTCTAGAATTACATACATAAAAGGACTTGAATAATAAAATGGCGGCTGCGAATAAACTTGCGGTGGAAGAATGCCTTCATGTGCTAAGCGCAGCCAACTTTTTGTGGTTAAGTTATCGTCTTAACCACGTTTTAAAGTAAACAATGCAATTCTCTTTCGCATATGAACTGTTAAAAATATATTCATTGTTTTATTTTTTTACACTGATTTTTTGTTTATAAATAATAATCATTGCCTGAAAAAAATATTTTATGTGTATAGATCCATAAATCATTAAAATAATGACTGTAATATTCCATAAAAAATCCATATTACAGTCAATCCTCGTATAGCATCAAGATAAAAAGCACGCTTTAGAAATCCGTCTTATATTAGTTATACCCATACTAAACTTGTGGTTAGATATATTTCGTGTGGCAATGTATTATATATTTATGAAATATGTAATTTGACTTTAAAAATTATACGTTTTGTAAAAAATAGTAGTCAAAATGGAACACTACAAGAGGGACTATCGTACACATAGTTCTATAGCAAGGAGCGCTATAGAAGGGTTGACTGTATTCTTACCTGTGATCATTAAAACATATTTGTTGTAATATATGCTGCTTTGTTTTTTTTATGTTATTATCATGTTTCATGCATTATTATTACTTTCATGGTTATTCTGTAATGCTAATCACTCATAGTCTTTATAAATAAATAAATAAATTAATATAAAAATCGTTGTAATTATCATATGTAATGGATAAAACAAGATAAAAAAAATCACCATTTAACAGGTTAGAAGAATAAAGCTTTTTTAAAAATGTATTATTTAATTTTTATTATAGACAATAGAAATAACCGCGTAAATTAAAATTTTTTTTTACAAATAAACGTTTTTTTAAAGATAAATTGTATTGGTGAGACGACAATAAAGCGCCAAGAACAGTAAACGACGACAACTGCGCCCCGAAAAACCCGATAAACTATTTGCTTATTTTTGGCTCAACTAAACGAATTGAATTAGAAAAATATGCGGTTTTAGCAAGATTTACTAATAAAACAATGAGATTATTGCTAAAAACGTACTGATAATTAATCCATTATATTTAAATTAGTATAAGTATAGGAAAAATTATAAAAATCTTCAATTAGAAATTATTTAACTAAATTAAGGATCTAAAGTAGTAATTGTGCCAAAATCATTTTCCATCAATTTTTATGTATATTAATAAATTATTAAAACTCAAGTTACAAAATGTTTTTCTATTAAATCCATTATATTGCGGGTCTTGTCAGATCTTTGGACTGTTTTTTTATTTTTATATATATTTATTATTTTCGGTTTATAATTCATCTCCGATTTTTTAAATGTTGAATCAAAAACTGCTAAAACATTTTTTAATGACGGGACGAAAAACCGGAGCTGAACCGAAAATAAATAATTTGTTTTATTATATAATTGTTAATAAAAATACATACATTTTTTTTAAATAATCACTAGGAGCTAAGCTGATAATAAGAAAATATGTTATCTTTTCAGAACTGAACTGATCTAATCTTTTTAATTGAACCGGAACGAAAATAGAACTGTGAAATAACGGTTTGTAGTTCTAGTTCTTGTTAAGGCATTATTTATTTAAAAAAATAATTAAGCTAAGCCATACTGAAATTATATTTATAAATTGATAGCTTGAGGGATAACTAATTAGTCATAATTTTGTAATAATTTGCTTTTTTTTGGTCTATATGGAATCAAATATTCCTCGATCAAAGAATGCTGAATTATTTTTTTCCTAGCATTTTGACCACAAATAAATAAAACTCATTCTATTCTAAGTCAATCAAACTACTCTCATTTTTTTAAAATTATTTTCCTAAATAGATAATTGCTAATATTCTCAATGTTAATTATTTCATTGAAAGCATTCCTGTACCAGCTTAAATTAAATTATATTTAATTAAACGGATGCAGAATCTTTGAATTAAATGAAAAACGCAGAGGTTACTCATCTTCAAATAATAATTAAATTTATTATTTAATAAAGGAATCATTGTTTCATTCAGGGCATCGAACCGTTATTTTTTATGGATTTCACTCCGGCTCATTAAGAACATATAAATTGTTTTAAGGGTTTTTGTTCAGCATATTTTTAAATTAATCGAAAACTAAAAACAGCTAAAAATCATTTTTTATGTCGAAACGTAATCCCGGAGCTGAACCGAAAAGAAATAATGGTTCAGATCGGTTTTTTATACATTTATTATTGAGAACATCGAAACATAACGATTCGATGCTCTCGTTTCACCCAAAAGATAAGTAGTTACATTTTTAACATAAGAGTCAATCAAACTATTCTCATTTTTTATTAATTATTTTCATATTAATTATTTTCCCACTGATAATCTTACAATTATCTCGATGCACCTTCATAATATTCTTTACAGAGACGATTCATTACTTGAATTGATATTTTATTAATACGAGCACTACATAGAATAAATTACCTATAACATCTATTTAATTTGTAACGACGTAATTGATTTGTTAGCACCATTAAAAAAATATTAAAAAAACTTTAAAAATTGTCAGCACTCGTGCACGCGACCATTATTTGGTCTTTCTTCGAGGTAGCTAGCCAGATATTTTCTGAAAAAAAGTACCGTTTAAACTCATTGTATTAAATAAAAATGTGTTATTAATAGTTAAATTATATTATCATATATAAATGATAAAAAAATACAGAATAAGAGTTATATACTATTATAAAACATTAATAATTATGACCAGAGACTGTATATTAAAAATTAGTGACACGAAAACGTCACGTAATTGAAAATTCATCTGCATAGTGATTTAACTAAGGGATTGTTTTAGAAAATATCTGTTCGCTTTCGTTTTAAATTGTACTCATTTTTCCAGTACTTATCCTTAATTTTTTATAATAGTTAAGTTATCTAGCGATGACCAGACAAATGTTTTTTTGCCTAAATTAAAGAAATATAAAATGAATTGAAAGGCCGTGTAAAAAATCTAATTCTTTAACCATGTCAATCGAAATTTATATATTCCATCAAAACGAATGTTTTTTTATAAAAATATTTATTTTCACAGTTGGATTTTAGCCGAATATAGAACACAGTTGATCGTATCCATTTAAATTGAGTTTTGGATACCATCGTGTATTTCTAAGCATTGCTCTGTGTTTACTCTACAAACTGAGTCTTTAAAATAAACCTAAACTGTTATGAAACTATGAAAAATATAGAATTTATTTAAAATCATTCAAATAATATCTATTATTCATTAAGAAAATAATTAAAAGTATATACTAGATATATACATATATTTATTTAAAAAGATTCATTGTTTTGAAAATAAATTTAATTAGATCTGATAAAATAAATAAATATTCATTTATTTTTAAATAAACACACACAGCTGAAACGTAAATACGATGTAATTACAAACGCTTTGCCTGTTGATTCGTATATGAAAGGAGGAAAAAAATGGAAAACATGGACTAAATCTGGAATGAAATAATAAGTATGCAAATATTATTAATGCAATTAAATATTTTGATTATTATAAAAACAATATGATACCCATAGAGTCGGTTGTAAAACAATATATCGACGTTATGTTATTATTTATTATTATTTATATGATCATGTCACGATTACCGATCATGCTTCATTGTTTATCGTTAAATTAATAAAAAAACAAATCAATGTTAATATTATTACATAATAATAACATTGTAATTATGTTTAAAAGATATGTTTGTTTCGGATATTAAATCAGATGCGATAATAATCCAGAAATATAATTTGTTTCATATTTATTAGGGCGAGTTGGAAAATTTAAAATTTTCATCTCTCGTGTGTACGGGCCAATTTTCATCTCTCCCTCCATTTTTTGTTCCCGATCTTTTTTTTCATTGTTACATGTAACACAAGAACACACGAAGCGTGACCGACGAACAAATGGACAATATATTCAGGATTGAGGTAGAAAAAAAAACGGAATTTTCCCCCATCAAATATGTTTTTTTCAGTACATGTAGATGATTACACACATGTGTATAGAAAAATACACACCTGCTTCGAGTAACCGCTTGAAAAAAATGACAAGGAATAAATTGCACGTCTGCTCTTTGGTGTATTAGGAAACTTTTCCAATATTTTAAAAAAAATAGTGAACTGAAATATTATTTAAAAAAAATCGAAAGTACATGATATATAAAATGTTATAGAGCAGCGGATAACAAATTAGCTCGCGAGCTGGATTCGGTCCTCTGAAGATTTTTTTTCGGTTCCTGCTTTTTATATTAATACATAAATATAAAATATATAAGAAATGTTAATGATTTAATTTGGTTGTGAGCTCACGAGATCGATTCGTTCATTGTTCTATTCTGATTCACTTCTAAGTGTGGTGGTTGAGTCGTGGAAACTAATGTTTAAACCTAATAAATTAATAACTATCCCAGAAATATTGAACCCCAAATGATTGTGCCATTTCGCCTTCTCAACTGTATGTCAGAACATCTCAATGTTTTGAATAGGAAACTACAGGACATTATTTTTCCTCCCGAACGCATTTAAAAATTTAAGGATCAGTTTTTAATTTTAGATGAGAATAAAAAAATTTAATTAGTATACTTTTCTAAACTAAAATATATCGTTTTGGCTGACTTGCATTTAATTAATTTATCCAAAAAGCACATATTACGTTCTAATCATAATTTGGATAAACATAAACATGCTAGTATTTAAATGTATATGTGTAATATATATATATTAATTGTTTTATACCTAGTCTATTTTTTCATTTTTCCTAGTCCCGAGTTTTTCATTTTTCTTAAATAACTATTTTAATATTAATTCTACATGTCACAATATTTTTGCATTTGTCTAAAAATATCTAAAGAATAAGTATTATAAATAATCATTGTCCATTATTGTCTGCAATTGCGAAAAAAAATTATAAAATCCACAATATTCGCTTCTGTTGACACGTGGTAGTAAAACGTACGAGTGACACGTGCTGTGAGAGCTCAGTCTACGGCGAGATATCATCGAGTGCGCGTGCCATTTATGCATCATATTGATTAGTCCTAAAAAAGTTATGAAACATATTATAATTTATAATTAATCATTTTTATTCTGAGAATAATCCATTTTTAAAAAATGTCAAAATATTGAACATATATTCCCTAAAAATATAAATATTTTACTACTACTTATCTCTACTTGATTATACGTGATATACGCCCAATACGAACGACCCGGTTTTCGAAAAGTATGGTGACCCTTAATATTGGAAGAATCCTAAGATTACTCAAAAAGAATAATTCTTTTCAAGTATTTTTCTAATTTATTTTCACATATTTTATGTGAAAATACATTTATTGGTACTTAAAGCTATATATGATTGATTATATCAAATAAGAATACATATATAGACATTTATTTTAATTATTAAAAAATAATTGATCAGATATATTGATACCTAAATAATATTACAGAACATTTGACTAAAAACTTAAAAAAAATAGTGGACTTAGCTCATATAGCGTCGAAAAATATAGCGAAAAATCAAATATAAATACTAATATTACACAAATAAAAAGCAAAATTAAACTTTTACTATCTTATATGCCATTATTTATAGCAAAAAAAATGTTTACCTTGTGTAGAAAAAACCTTTTTTTAAATAATGATTTAAAGTCCTTTTCGTTAAAGAGTTGTCCCTAATAGTACATTATATACAACTGTGTCGGCGTTTTTCTAATCTTTGAAGCACATCTAGAATGCTATTTTCGGTATAATGTATAGCACCTTCAGTGATTCTGATTTTATCTTCTCAATCTTGGAAAAACGTAGTGCATTCATGTTTTTGTCTCTTTTTTCATCTCTATGAATAGGAGATAGTAGAATGGAGTCATATTCGGCGCATATGAAGTCTAAAATATCATAACGATGTCGTGTTTTTACTTAAAAACCCATTTTACATTTTTTCCACAAGTTAACTTTTGTTATATACTTTTTAGAGTATGTAACAAAATAAAATGTTGCACTTGGTATATATTTTATAATAAAATATGATTATTAACAGATAAATATTCTTCTTCATCAGGTGACTTGTCTGTTTATGGACTTTCTTATTCTTTTTTCCATATAATTGTCGGTTTTAGGCAAGATTGAACAATTTTGGAGCTTCCAATGCAGTCCAGTTGCAGACGTTGAGTAGCCACGACAGTTTTTTTCATCCCAAACACTGTTTGGCTTCCTCTTTTCCTTCCATGTTGATCTACAGAAGGCGATACTTTGGTCCGGAGGACAGTCTAAAAGACGGAAAAAGATATATATTAAAGTTCGTTGTATTTATATCACGTTGGGTGAATATAATTAATATTATATTTAAAATATTCACTGCACTCTATTAGAGTCATCGACAAAATTTAAACTTTCAAAGAAATTCATGGACCCGGTCGCATGCATTCAAGATCAGAAAACGGAATTTATATGCAAATTTGGGTCTTTGACGTGTTTTAAATATAAATTTGAACGTTATCTGAGAATGCTCAAAGGACCCATGATGTAATGTGAGAATGAAAATTGTGCGGCGAAGCAAAAGAGTTTATGGCCCAGCGTTCAATTGGGCCAAAGGGTTGAATAACGCAATTATTAATTCAAATTTTTATTAAGTACTATGTATGTATATATAGAATAAAAAATATAAAACAGTTCAAGCGTTGATTAATATTTTAGATTAATACAATTGCTTATTGATATGAAACACTACATGGAATATTTTTTGCGAATTATGATATAAAATAATATTATAATAGTTACTGGCCGTAAACGATATTGTTAAGGCCGCAATTAAATCGCTTATGGCCGTGCAAAGACGCAGACATACAAAATGGCGGCACAATGGCCGTTGTTCGTGCAAAATACAACTCTGATAAATATGTATTCTTTGTAGTGAACGTCGGATATTAATTATTAATACGGTATAGGAAATCATACTATATTTCGGATAGAAAGAGACTGTGGTAATTCCCCGCGGACCAGCGGCTCGGATAAGATTCTGAATATACCGGTACAAAATGTGAGACTGAAATTGTATGAAACGGAATAGCTCCCTGTAGACTTCTAAGAGGATCGTTGTCAAAAAAACTTATACATCCAATGATAAATGTACAATATATATAATAAAAAATATATTCTGGTAGGATCACGGGAGCCATATTTTATTTATCGGCATTGAAAATTAATCGCGGTGACAAATAATGCGCAAAAAATCGCAATAATTTTCTCGCCGGGCACAAAACGGATAGCCGGACAAAGGGATATTCAATTTTTTTTCAAGACTTAAACTTTTCAATGTATAGAAAGCGTCATTATGGTTGAAGTTGTATAATTTAAAATGGGAACGCCGAATCGTAAGAACTCAAAGCGTGGACAGAGGAAGAAAAAAATGAGAGAAAGTCAAAGTAAACTGAGAAAATAATGAGGTTCACTCATTATTTGTCCATTTTGTGTAATGGACAAATAACATTTCCGGTGTAATTGATATCGTATAACGGATAACAGCTCAAAGAGCCAATGATGCTGTGAATTATTTTTAATAAAAAAGACAGGAGCTCGATAGATTGTAAAAGTTAAATATTAAAAATATGAAATCAATATTTGAGCTTTTATTATACGTCAAACCTGTTTTTGTGCGGTGGATAGGGACAGCATAAAATCATCAAAAAAATCGAGGCGAGACATCTCCGAGAGCATTGTCATTTACGAGTCATATTGATTAGTTAAAAAATCAAAAATATCGATCAAATTATAAAATATATCTTGAAAAACTATTTTTATTCTTAGAATAATCCATTTTTTTAAATGAATATTTTGACTTGAAATGATTGAGTTTCTGAGAGACCCCTTCGGACGACGCGGTTGTATTCGGCGACGGATGGGTTAAATAAAATGTGGTCCAATAAAGACCATAAATAGAAAAAAATAATAAATATAACTTTAATTTTCATTTCAATTTCATTAGAAGAAAACTTGATTAAAAAATGCAATAGTTTTATCTGAATTTTTCTAAAGGTTTAATCCATTTTATATTCAACTGAACAGAACACTTCAGAGAAATCGATTAATTGTATTAATGGCATTTGAAAGTATTCAAAAATTTATGACGAATCTTAATAAATCTCCTTCCCCTTTCCAAATGACGCCACTGACTTGAACCACTAGCAAAATAAAAATTTGATACACTTCTCGAAAGGTTCCCTATTACTGATATATTGTAATAAATCCCTATTATTTTTGTAATGTGATGATAAAATAAATTTGGACACGGTGGCACAAATATCTTCAATTCTCTTAATTTTTTTCATATTATTTTTAGAATTTTGCGTTTTTTTATTTACCGCATAGAAAAAGTCGTAGGAAAACGCATAATAAAACAGGTTAGACTGTCATTTTATCTTAGAAGCGTTAATAAATTTCCTTAAATAATTAAAAAACTACTTTAAAAAATTTGTCAGTGTTTTATCTTTTTATTAATAAATTGATTCTATTGTTAATTTCCTGTTGATCTTGAAGAATAATCGGTTATTCTTTAAAATTGGTTCTAATTGATATTTTACAATCTTGTTCTTATCTTTTTTTTGTCCATGTATCCAAGGATATATTATTTATAGATTTTATTATTTATTCTAATTATAAGGAATACGAAAGAAGGTAATTGGCCTAGAAGGGTGGAACTACATTTAACATGTGTACCAGAATGATCTGAATGATGAGTATTCTATTTTTATTTATGGATAGTTGTTTGAGATTTGAGTAGTCAGGATCGTATTGGGATAGGTTAGAAATTGAAGGATATATATTTTTTAAATTTTAAATGGGAATAAAAAAATGTAAAGAAAAAGCTTTACTTTAGTTTTAAATATAATATATAGATTTTTATGTAATGATTTAGTTCATTTACAAGGAATAATTTACTATTTTTATTTTAAAGGGTAAAGGATAGATGTTTTATTGTTTTTTTTTTATATTTTATTTAATATTTTCAACTAAGAAGACTACCTACTACCCACCAAGTATTTTACTTAATTTTTCCACAGTATTTGCGTATTAATAATTTCAATCGGAAATTTTGAAAGATTTTTGCGGGGCTTTTAAACGAATTTTCGGAATATATTGAAAATAATAGAATTTATTAAAAACTGTGGAATCTTAATTTTATTTCCTTTGGTTATCGGCTTTTACAATTAGTAGTTAGTCTAGATTTAATAATAACTACAGCAATTATCTAATGTTGTTTAATATTACTGATAAATTAAGTACGTACAAGAAAATTGATCAAATTTTCTATTTAAAAAAAAAATGGAATATTCTCAATAGGTGTTATAGTAATAGTTTTAATTAAGAAAATTATTTTAGTTTCCATAAAATTAGACGAATATAGCATTTTACTTATTATTCAATACTTATACCTATAAAGTTTCTCTTTTTTTTTAAATAAGAATCCATTTTTGGTATTGGTGTATTTTTATTTAACATTTGATATATATATATATATTAGAGAGCCAAACTTTAAATCTCTATTAGTGCCAAACTTTAGATTATTAAAATTATTAAAACTTCTATAAGCTATCTTCTGCAACAGCTTATTTTTCTTTTTGATCTACATGATGTCTTTTTTAGAAATTTTCCATGTAAAATTTTGAAATAAATTTAATATCATATGTCTTTCGTACATTTAATAATAAATATTAGATGAATATTTATATCATTGTTATAGCAATTGTTTATCAAATTTAAAAAAAAATGATTTTAACAATAAAATCCAAGGCATACACAGTTTTTCTTTAAATAATAGTATATTTTAATTAATTCACATTAAAATTGTCTAATATCCTAATTATCAATTATCTATTTTTAATAAAGAATTTAGAAGCATTTTATTTATTTAAGTAGAAATAAAAAAGAGTTGTCGATGGGATTTGACCTTTTGATAGAACGCGATTTTTACCTCAAGTTAATATTAAATAATGTTTAGGAGTATATAAATAATAAGGCCTTGATTTTTAAACTCTTCGGTAACAGATTATTACCATTATTTTTTAAATAAATATAGTTTTATATTAAACAATTAATTTAATATTTTTTCATGGTTATAGCTTTTCTTTGTGTGTATGATTGTTATACAAAGGCAAAGATTAAAATCCTACATCAAAGATTGAATGTCAAATAAATTCAATCCATTACTAGATCGATTCCAAATGCTATTTATATTTAAAGTAATAAAAAATATTCCCTTTATAGTAATAGTTTTACTATGATAATACGAAATGGGAATATATTTTCTATTCAAAATAAAAATAATATTTCTGAAGGAATAAGAAGCTATTATTTCTTCTGCGAATGGGATTTATTTCAAAAGAAAATAGAGCAGACAGGAATGTATGATAAGCATACGGAGATCTGATAGACAGTACGAGAAAATAATCCACAGGTTCCCCCGGGATACGCTTAAATATATACCGCCATATTTAGGATATCACGTTGTATAATACACATCATACATTGAATCATTTTAAATTAATTTTTCAATTTTCTTCGATCATAAAAGAAAACCTTGCACAATTAAATTAATGTCTGTAATAAAAAGCGGCAGACGATAAAATTATAAGGGATTTGCGTCAGACGGTAAAATCTTACGTTGTCTACTATTAAAAAATATAATTAAAAAAAATATAAACGACTACACACGACTTTCGTCTCGGCGATATTCTGCGCTGTCGTTTACTTAATTTAATTTCGCAAAAGTTCAGGTAATAAATTCTCCAGTTATTTATTATAATTTTAATAAAAGCCTTTCTGGACGTATCCGGTTACAGTGTAATTACTTTACAATTTTAATGTAAATAATCTATTGGGACTCGTTAAAGAGAAGTGCGTGGAATATCAGATTTGGCATTGAGAATATAGTAATTAATATTTATGTCATAGTAAAATAGGGTCGATTGGCTGGTTGATGTCAGATTTCTTATTGTCTGAAATCGATTCGTTTACCAAACAAAAATATTTTTCCGGATTCGTGGGAAGAAACCCACTTGATTCCGGGGAAAATCTATAAATGTAATATAATCCAATTTTCTTGAATACCTTTGTCGATATGGTGGGGTTCGTAATAATGGGGTATTGGAAGATAATGAAGGCATTGTATGGGCGCTTCTTGAACTCATCGCAAGTACATACTTACATGTATCGTGTCGATCTCTTGATGATTTATCAAGACGAAAATTGTTTCGTATATACAAATAATGAAATTTATTTACAAAAATATATTTTTAATACTTATGTAATTCCTATACTGAGTTTAAATACGTTAAGTTTATTTATATTACAACTTTCTATTAAATATACAAAAAACTATTTCTCAAATTTTATTTACAGATTTTTTATAAATTCTTGCAGCAATAACTGATTTAGATCTCTTTTATAAAATACAATTTAAGCGCTAAAAGTTAGATTAAAAACTTATTTTGTTCTTAATGTATTGAATGTTCAATTTATTCTTACTTGTCTAAAGGGTTTCAGCGAATTTTCACCTGTGGAAAATTTTTAAACGTGTTTTCAGTCCCAAAACAATACATTTATAATGCCGTAGCCTCTGTATTCGACGGAAATGGCTCAATACGACTTCTTTATATTATCGAAGATGAAAAAAAATATGAGAAGAAAATATATCTAATGGAAACTAGATTGATGGGAAAAGAGTTTTCCGGAAAAAGGTAGATTTCACGTAATATTTATCAGACTATTTTTTTAAAAACTGTGTAACTATATAAATGTATAAATTTTCAGGAGTATTCTTAGGTTTATTAACATATGGGATTCAGTAAAAAAAGAAAAATCATAATTACGAAGATGAAAATCATGTCAATGGCCTGAATTTACATATTATGTACTAGCATTAAATTGTTTTAAGGTTTCCTGAATTTCATAATTATGAAAATATGTTAGAATAAACGATTTTTGAACGTTGGATGAAACATAAAAAAAGTATTATTAAAGCAATTTTATGCAAATGTACTATTCGCGTAACTTGATTATTAAAAAAAGAGATAAAATACTAAAATACAGTTGATCAATATTAAAAGGTCCTCTGGCATATTTCAATTTATAGAGGATAAAAAAATAAATCAATTTTGATAATAAAGAACACCTATCCCTCGATTTACGCGGTACCCATTTTACGCGGTTTTACTTTTCCGCGGTCAGAAAAAAATTAAATTTTTTTAAAAAATCATACATATTTTGTGGCACGTGTCATACAAAAGAAACACAATCTCTTTGGATATTAAGATTCGAATTCTGGATTCCCTCTAGAAAGGTGAAAGTTTTGCATCTCTTGCAAAAACCTTTGGAATGAATGAATCTACTGTCCGTACAATTAAAAAAAACGAAATAACTGTCAGGAGAAGGATCTCTTATCCCCTCCGGCCTTCGCCTCCGGATCCCTTATTAGTTCTAAATGTACCTCATACATTAGAGATCCATTATGCAAAAAAATGGAAAAAAGCTTAATAATATGGATAGAAGATCACACACAAAAAAGAATACCAATTAATACTAACGCAATTAAAGAAAAATCTAAAAGAATTTATGTGTCTAACAGAAAATGATCAGTCTATATCATCTGACGAAATAAACACGATTTTAGAGCGAGCAAGGGAAGGTTAGAAAAATTAAAAAAAAGATATTCGTTACACAATCTCAAGATTAAGGGCGAGACTGCTTCTGCCGACGAAAATGCACCAAATAAATTTATGTCTAAAGATATTTCTGAAATTTTACAATTTGCCAATAACTTAGAAAATAAAGGTTTTTGCCACTGATCCTGTTATTGAACGTGCTGTTAAATTTCAGCGATACCTTAAAAGCCTGTGTGCTCAATACAGTGAAATTTACATAGACTTAAAAAAAAAACAAAACACAAAAATTAGTTACTAATTAATAAGACGAGACTATTTAATGGGTTTTAATCCGATGATAGTAGTGATTTCGAGCCTACCCAAAAGAAAAAAAATGGTTGAACTAGAATATAGCAGTGAGGAGGCGGAATAATAAAATTACGATTATATAATTATGCTTTTAACTATAAACATGTTTAAATATTTATTAAATATTATTATGTCGAGCTATTAAATCTATTTCTTAACAAAATTCTCTTTGCTTATGCAGATAAATGTGTATTTACAATGTACTCGTTTTACGCGGTTTTCTGGAACCTATCCCCCTGCTTTATATGAACTTGAAGTCTCGATTTACGCGGATTATTATTTTCTGGAACCTATCTTCCGTTTTTGTATGAATTCGAAGTCTTGTATGAACGCGTTTTCTCCTGGAACGTATCTACCGCGTAAGTCGATGGGTAGGTGTACTAAGCTTAATAAATTATACGTGTCTCTTATTTTATTGAAATATAAAAAAAAATGCGATTCAAGCTATTGTTGATCTAAAAATGATTTAAAAATGATGATAAATAAGGGTAAATAATTATATTAATTTTAATATAGATATATTTTTTATTAAAAAATAGATTTTCTATATAATAATATATCATAAGGAAAATTCGGCATTAATTAATTACATGTAACCATAATTAATAGTAATGGCAGTCTGTAATACGTTATATAAATATAAAATATTACGAGCAATATTTCAGGCTAATGGACAACATTATGAGAATATTACATATTATGTTGATCAATATGTCGTTTACCTGAATTATTTGAAGCGTTATGTCGTTTATAAATAAATAAAAGTCTGATTTGATTTTAATTACAGTTAATTTAGAATACTCATGATGTTGTGAAGCTATATACACTTGTAGATTTATTGAAATTGACAGTTTAAAATCGTAAAACAACTCGGTTGAACGAGCAATGGCGATCAACATTAATTTTCAACTACACTTCAATATATCGAATTCAATATAAAGTCAATTCACGTGTAAATTTCAAATATTTGCCGTGCTACCATACATCAAATAATATCAACGTACACTTTTATGATTCATTTTGCTAGTTTTACCGGTAAATGTAAATTTATGGATTTATTAGGGCGCATGAAATTGTTGAGTGCGCTCGTAAGCAACGTTACAATTTGCGGTTGCAGTATGCATTCGTCGGATGATATATTTGTGTTAAAAATTCTGTGCTGAAAAATGTGTGGGTTGAAAAATGCTGTTCAGTTCGGAAGCAATTTTTCAGCGAAACTTCAGACGGTGATGCTAAGAATAGTTTAAAAGGGATTAGCGTCAAGTTTGATGTAACGCTTTATAGGAAAACTTTAGATGTTTTACAGAGAAATTAGTTGTGAATTTTCGAACAAGAGATGTAATTAATTATGAAAAATTAAGGTATATATTTTTTTATATACTTCTAATGTATTTTAATAATTTTTATGAAAATTGTATATATAGATCGCAATTAATTTGATTGAGAATAGATCATTTTTTGTAATGACTATTTATTTTAGGATAGGTAAATGACCTTTAATAATTGATTTATTATAATTTAAAGAACAATAAGACTCACCCGTTACGGCGGCTCGAAAATAACTGCGTCGTTCGAAGGGGGTCTCTCAGATACCTCAAGAATTTCAAGTCAAGATATTGTTTTATCAATATCTTGACATTTTTTTAAATGGATGACAACGCTCTCGGTGATGTCTCACCGCATACTGAGCTCTTGCAACATGTGTCACACGTATGTTTCACTAGCACTCAGCACATCGCACCGGTTGCAAGCGAGAAAAAGCATTGTGGGCGTGGCAACAGCAGTGAATATTATAGTTTTTTTTCTTATTGCAATTGCATACCATAAAAAACAATGATTATTTATAATATTTATACTTTAGACTTTTTTAAAGCTTCTTTCAAGATTACAGTTAATTGTAAAACGCTATTTATAGAGTCAATATTTTGTAAATATTTAAGAAATAATTGTAAATACCTCATTTGTGTTGACTTTAATACGTGCGCGTATACAAACTAAAAGAAACAAGGTCATTTAAAATATGCAAATAAAAATATGTTTAATTTCTTTTAATTTACAAACTATAATTAAAAAAATATAACCCCAATTTCTGTATGGATGCATAATCTCCTATAAGGCATATTTCTTTAGCACATTTCATAGCACAGCAAATTTGACTTGGCACTATAGAAGGGTTGAGTGTATATTAAATTGCTAATAATTATATAATTTTCAAATAAATTGGACTGTACCTTAAAATTCATATTGCATGGATCATAAAAATTTAGAATTGAGATTCATATTACCTTTTTCGAGAAATATTTATAATTTTATGTATTACATATTTAATTACAGACTAAAAAATAAAGCATTATGGCTTTAATTTTATCTTTCTATATATTATTATAATTATTTCATATTAAACTGATTTACAATCAAATTAATACGAGGCCATTAACCACCTCATGCGCGAAATATTTTCGCCAAAACGTTTCTAAAAACCGTATTTTTTTTGCTTTTAACTTGAAGCGTATAAAAATGTTTTTATATTTTTTTAACGTTCATTTTGTTGCACTTTTACGCAACAAATGGACCGAAAATAATAAAACTGTGATTTATTTAAGCGCGCATCTGGCTTCACACGAATACGTGTGAGCGCGGAAATTCGAATGGTTCTGCTTGACGCGTATACGCGTCAACGCGCATGAAGTGATTAATAATAAAGTATTTTTTTTAATGATATGATGCTATGGTTCTTTTCCTTTCTTTTAAGATTTTTTATTACAATATATAACGCTCCCTGCTATACAACGATTTTCTATAATAAGTTCGACAGTCCCTCCTATAGCGCTCCCTCTTAGAATGTAAGTTTTCAAGGTTGAATTACATTACCGACCAAAATAAAGGTCGATGCGCTTTGGTTGACAAGGTCATTTAAAATATGCGAAAGAAAAAAATGTTTAATATATTGATTTCTTTAAAAACAGCCTAATCCAGGCAAATTACGCAATTTTATCATATTATTAAAAAAGAGTCAATGAATGTCACACTGTTGACAAATAAAAATAACACAAGAAATTGACAACAAACAAGATCATTTAAAATATATAAATGGAAAATGATCTACTGATTAAATAATAATATATAATTATAAAAAAACTCTTTTTCTAAATTGTGTAAAGGTACCTACCTTTACTTCTATAGCGCGGGCTTCTATAACATAGACCCGATTTCTTCGTTATAGAATTTTTAACTAAAATTAAGCACCAAACTAAAAAAAGATTAATTTAAGTATAAGGTCGCGAAATTAAAATTTTTAATAAGTTTAAAATATACCATAATTTATTTAGAATAAGCTGTAAAGAGTAAATCTTAAGATCTTTTTTTAAGCTTTGAATATACGTGAAATTATAAATTTATTTATAAAAATAGAACTGTAATCGGCGAGTCGATCTATGCACATATATCTTAAAAAAAACACAAATTTCAATTAGTTCCGAGTCAAATTTTATAAAAATGATTATTTATGATAAGAACATTTAGATTATCATAAACTATTTACTAAATTAATTATACGATAAAAATATATTAATTCAAGTGTTGAATAATTTATACGAAGACATCATCAAAGGCTTTTCCAAACCAATTCAGTGTTATATCATGTCAAAGTCTCATTAAATCTGATATCTAAAGATTGGCCTATATTTAACTTATAAGATACAAGTAAACAATGAGGACCGATACTTTCTAAATGATTTTTTTATTTTTTCTTCAAGGTCAACTGTTATATTTATACATTTTGAGAACATAACTACATAAACACCTTCAGACAATATCTGGATTTGTCCGCCGTCGTCCAAGCCATCCATTCACCTCCGGGCAAACATCACACAAGTTTACAACAGCCGAATATAATGATGATGGATGACGGCATTTCATTAGAGCAGATCCCGAGCAATCAGTCTGCGAATAATAATGGCGGCATGCGGCAAGGCGACACTAAAGTATACGCTTGCCAGGCTTCCGGTAGGTATTTGCCCCGATTAAACAAAGAGATAAATGAAGGTACCTCGGTAAAATATGTCTGCTACTAAATCTGGGTTTGGTAACGGCCCACCACGCTTCCCCCATCGCCTCCCGTCTCCTAAAACAAAGCATAATTATTCCGTTTAATAGCAGTTACATTCGGGACACGATGTGCCTCTACGTGCTCGGCTTAACATTTTCAATGTTTCGAGCGTCGGGGCAGATCCTGTCGGAGACGCGCGGATGGCGGGGGGTCGGCATGTCAAACAGTGACAACGAGCGGCCGAGATGTGATGGAGTCGATCCAGATTAACTCGTCAATGGCTATAATCGTCGTAATTCATTCTACACTAATAAAATATCTCCCTTAATAATATCGACGAATATGGAAGAATTTAGAAATTCTGATTTTATCAGTAATGGATTATATCCATTTCAAGCCGTCATTGTTTTTTTGTGAAGCGAAGTTTTGTAAATTAAAAAATCAGGTAATCTAAAGTTTACACAGTTGAGTAGTGAACAGAAAAGTCAGATTTTTGCATTTTCATATACCGCAGGGTTGTCTAGTGGAGAAATTGGGAGTGCAGTTGATTGTTGCATTGCAACGGTGAGCAGAATTCTGAAAAAAATGCAGATTCAGGTAATACAAGTCGCCTGAAACGTTTTGGAGCGCTCGCTCAAAATCGATTTTTAACAGGATGATGTGGATCTTCGAGAGGAATTTATAGCAGGTGGAGGAGCAGAAGTTGGGGTACTCACCGTCTGAAAAAGATTGCAAGAAAGTGGTTTAATAGAAAATAATCATTCCTAACATTAAATATGGTGAAATCCAGATAAGAATGAGCAAAAATCGATCAAACATGAATCAAAACCGACTGGCAAGAAGTCATATTCTCTGCTGAAAGCACATTTAATTTGTTTGGATCTGATGGAATCCAGCTTATGAGGGATGGATCTAGAGAGGAGATGCACCAAAACAAATACATACTAGAAATCCATCTTCTGTCATCAATCAGAAACCATCGTTCAAGCTTAGATGTCATAATTTTTTAAGATGAATTGTAAATAATATTTTTTTTTAGGATAACATGAGATTTTGACCTCGCATCGGCCAGATTTACCAGATATTAATCCCATTGAGAATTCGTGGCTCATTATGGCGATTAAAATACACGATGGAATGCTTACGAGTATAGAACAATTAATTAAAATAATACAAAAATGTATGGTATGAAGGAATTTTAATTGAACATTTACAGGCTTTAGTGGACTCTATGTCCCAGAGGATTATTGACGTGATAAAGCAAAAAGGAGGACCGTCAAAATACTAAAAATGTATGTAATAATTAAGTGCTAAGTTGTGTTGTTATTAAATAGAATTTCATTTTTTTTTAATTAATATAAAAATCAAATAAATATATTTTTTAACAAGACTCATTTTGACTATCTAAGCACTATTTGCAAAATCCCTCTGTATATGTCTCAAATATTACTCCCGAAAATTTCCACGGCAATCCTATGATATCATATTAAGTACCTAGTTGGTATTATTATCCATTTTTTACCAGTCGTTGATTATATGGATAGAATTTGAATATTTTTTATCTAGAAATTTTGTAGGTGTTACGATTTTACTGATTCTGTTCCTTAATTATTTCTTTAAATAGATCTATAATTTTTGGTTTTCTTACAAGATTTTTCTAACGATTTTTCATTCGATTAAGTGCTATTATATCCGTACAGTAAAACAGTAGTCAGTACTGTGTTGTTACTAATACAATATATTATATAAATTTCTACTTTTTTACTTGCATATGAAATATATGAAAAAAAAATTCACTACTCAAATTTTTTAAGCGTTATTGACTTATTTTATACCTAGTTTAAACTAATTCTTGCATTAAGTATCGTATTTTTTCATATTTTATTAAAATAGTCAGCTTCGTTACAAAGGATTTCAAGAAGCTTTGTACTATAATGTCGGTTTATTAAAGACAGATTAACTTAATCATTTTGTTGATTTAAAGGAAAGATATTAGTTGATAAAATTTTGAATTAGATAAAAAATTATCGTTTTATGGCAACCTCATACTTTTAAAAAATCTCTGCCTTCTGTATCCTATTGAGTTTTGAATCAATCTTGAAGGTCTTTCTATCCATCCTGATTTATTATTAAGAGCAGGATTTATTATTTCTCTTTCTTTAAATAGTATTTAGTCTCTTACGTATTTTAGTACCAATTCCATATTCTTCAGAAAGCTTCGATGTATATTCTTCTTCATAAAATCTCTTAATCTTTTTAAAATGTTTTATTTATGAATTGTGATAATTCCGGGGTACAGGTCTTTTTAAATTGAAAAATATATGTATTTGGATATTATTTATATTAAAATAATATTTCTACATTAAAGAATGTTATAATATATAAGATTTTTAAAATAAATACTACAAAACGAGGGATTTAATGTTATTGACAATATTTTATTTATCAATTTATGTTTGAAAAACAATTTTTATGTCATATGGTCTAAATTCCATTTTTTTAATCATTAAATGTTATTTTTTTATTACGTCATACACTTTTGTGATTGCTTTATCTAATTTTTAAAGGATTTTTGATAAGCAATTTTCGATATGACCCTTTTACTCCTTTGCCGGCTCTGATTTTATCTTCTTAATGCCGGAAATACGTTGTGGCCTAGTATTTAAATCGTAGATATTTTTCTTAACAAAACATTTCACTCTTTCACAATTTTCCATAATAATATTGTTGATCGCAAATTTATAAAACTTCTTCGACAGCCAACCTAAGTATGGTAAATTAAATCTAGGAGTCTCGGGATTATATAATCCATTAATATTTCATATATATTATAAGACTTTATCTATGGTTTTATCAATTTTGCAAGCCTTTATGCTGTATGCTCATTATAATGTTTTAACAAAGACTCTAGGGAAATATTCTATTTATATTCTTATATAATTATAATAATGTAATAATGTATAATAAGAATATTCGCATTATAATTAAAACAAAAAATCATAACTAGTATAAGAGGCTGATAAATAAGATAATAAAATTCAGAATTTTGCAGATTTCAGACTTAATCTGCTGAATATATGTTACAGGAGTAATTTAGACTTCAACAACGCAAGGAGTATATATCTTCATTGAACAAGCTAAACAATCAAAATGAACTGAAACGACAGGAAGATGAATGTGTTCTGCATGGAACTGAAACCCTGACCTTGACTTTTCGCGAGATTAATGACCTACAGGTGATCCACAGAAAGCAATAGAGCAAACCACGCTTTAGTTCGTAAAACTTCAGCGTAACTTGACTACTAATTAATTTTATTTGAATTTCGAACTGATTGTAATAAGCATTATTTATTTGTTTTTTAAAAATTAATTCTTTAAATTAAAACTATTACGTTACAGCTATGTATATATCTCTGAAGTGTTATTTAAAACTTTAACGTCAACTTGAAAATAAAAGCATTCCCAGAATCTCAAGTGCCAAGAACTTTTGAAAGATTATAAAATGCAACAACATAGAGACACGCGAAACTTATAACAAGAAATTTCATATATATATTTTCTCGACTAAGATTAAGACATTATTTCTCCGGCTCTCGTTTTCAAGCAGGACAGGGTCGGATTGAAGTATCTGTATATATATATATATATATATATAAAAAACAAAACCCATCTAAAATGTAATTAGCTAAACCCAAATAACTTCTTCGGCCTCTTTGCCAATTTAATTACTCCCGACAAAACATCGTATTTTTTCAGCGTTTTTTCATCAGACATTTTTTTCCATCGCCGTAACGAAATATCCAATTACGCCATTTATTTTGTTATTATTAATTTAAATTGGCGAATTATATCGCCGCCATTTAATCTGCGAAAAATTAGCAATACGCCTAATTGTTAAAATATATTTTTTTAATCATCTCTTGTGCCATTTGTAATGATGAATCAGATCAAATTGAATATCAGTTTTTAAGAATGTTTTTTTTTATTGCTCTGGAGTCGTGAGTGTTATTAGTTCCGCGGGGAGCTCTCTAGCTAAGGTGAATTTTGGGAAAAATCCTAAAATTCCATAGGATGATAAGCTGTTTTTGGGCACATTTCGGAGGATAGTAAAGGGCGACCCTTGCTCCGAGGTGTTGCCAGCTTGTTGCGCCCTTCACTTGTGGATCGCGCCGGCGTCGGCCGCACAAAGGCCCCGCAGGGCGCCGGCGTCACCGCACCCCATCGCCCCCCGCGACCCCGAGCCCCCCACACCTTCCCTCACCCCGAAGCGTACACCTGCCGCTGCAGAAACGGTGCTACGCCCTTATATATTTGATATCTGAGATTTAAATGCACAATGGCCCGAAAACCGGCCCAAAATATTTTTTATTATTTTTTAATACACGAAATCATCTATGTTTTTGTATTTAAATAATTTGGTACCAGTATTAATATATATAAAATAAATATATAAGAGATATTGATACCGAAAATATACCTTTTTTTCAAAAATGGTTGCCCTATCCATGCGGGGATTGTGTATTAATCTACAGTATCGATCTATCTTATCTTAACTTATCTTTTTGGTAATAGTATAATTGAGAGTTAATAATTATTTTTTACTTTATTTTTTTGAACCATTTGTTCTATCATCAGTCTCTTAGCTAGTTTTAAACCGATGAAAAATAATTATTCTATTCTCAGCGTTCATCTTTATACTTAAGATAAATCTTTACTTATCTCAAGAAGCAGGACGTAATCATTTGTTTTACTACTGGGATAATGACCAATCATTATATTTCAGAACTTTAATTATACGTCATTAAAGAGTCATAGGACAAATGTGTTAAATGCATTCGCCGAAATTTAGCGAAAAGTCATTTTTTCCCGAAAAAAAATCATAACTCTTTAAATAATCAAGATATTGAGCCGAAATTTTATCTTCTTAAACTTAAACATTTACTGGATAGTAAATGCCAAAAAATATGTATATCTCATAGCAGGGGTCAGCAAACATTTTTTTTAAAACATCGTTTGAACGTTGAATTTTGAATATTTATATATATAAGACTTGGGTGTTTAAAATTTCAACGATATTATCCGTTGGGTCTCTGGGATAGGCCATAATTTTTATTATTTACAACAGCTGTTTTTATTGCTTTGAATAAATGGTTTTATATACACTTGCCGCATATGCCCAAAATCTCCTCAAGGTCTGAACATTATTTTTATTTTTATTATCCACAACTATCAAGTATCTAACCAAAAAAATAATTACAAAAATAAAACGTTGTGAAAGCTACAGCCAATCAAACGCGTAGTGTCGGTTAGCGTGTGATTTGCGCGCCCCGGACATACACAAAAATGCTTTTGACGTGGAATCCACGTCCCCCCGTAAGCAATGTGTTAAAACGATAGATCAGGTTTCTACTGCGATTCTCAATTCACCTAAAAATATTTATTTTACATAAATATGTAATACAGATTATTCCTAAATATAAATTCTAACAATTTAACGGTCGAATTCTTAATAAAAACTTATTGGTTTTGAATTAAAATAGATGTGACCAAATTTCTGCATGATTTTGTCCTTTATGAGTGTTTTATATATCTTAAAAAATAATACAACAGATCGACGATTAAAGATCTGTTGAATACAAACGTTTTAAGAAACATTAAATTTATCAAATATATTATATTTCCTCGCTGTTAATTTTTGTTTAGTGTGTGCGTTGTGGCGATATTAGCATATTTAGATATTTTTAGCAGTTTTACAGTTTATATTATTGTTTATTTAATGTATTTGAAATGGAATCTATGTAATTTAGAGTTGGGCCTTGGACATGTAAGTTCTAGTGATAATTTTTTAATTAATTTCATCAAAATTACTAGATTTAAGTCGTAAGAGCATAAACTGATATCTTTTGATTGGGAAAAATATTAAGCATTAGTTTTTTGTATTAATAAACAAAGCTTAAGCCCAGATCGAAAAATGTAGCAATCATGAAACTATAAATTATTCTGGCTAATAATTGGAAGTAGACTTAATCGAAAAACACGGTTAAACTATTAATTTTTATTTCGTTTAAAAATACAATTAAATATGCATTTCTAATGTAGACTTTTATTTAAATAGGATTAATATTAATTAGGAAAATGTATAATTTTGGTTGACTTACGATATGAATTTAACAAAATCTTGATAATTTTAAAAGCCTTATACATTTTAAATTATCTATTTATTATATATTTCAGATATTTCATGCTCGTTTCAATCGAAAAAAAAATCAACACCTTGTAAAAATTTTCTCCAATGTTGAACGATGTTACTAACCTTATTTAATACAAGATTGAATTACTCCACGTATCGCATCCAGTATCGTCATTTTTTCCAGAATTTAATCAAGTCGTTACTAAGAGTTTTAAGAATGCCAGTACGGTATGATTTAATATATGAGCTGAATTAAATATGAGACATTAGGTGGAAAACTGAATATGTTTAATATGCTTTCATTTGGATAATCATTATCTCATAGCAAAACTGCTTTCTTTTCTAGAACCCATTCAGTTTAAAAAGAAACTCAAAGATCATTTTATCGAGCTATGCCTATTTCCAAATGTAGTAATTAACATCAAGATTTTTATTTATTGTTATAAAATTAAGGTGATCTTGATTGTTGGCTTTTTCAATCACCGATTTTAATTTTATGAGTTCTATGATTGTCATGAATAAAATTAGGTGTGTAGGTTTTTTTAAGGTGATAATATTTTTTTTAAATATAAATTTGATTCATACAAGGATACTCTGAAGTATTTTTCAGAAGTTTATGGCTCAGACATTAAACCCCCAACAGTAAAATGTTATATATAATACAAAAAATAAAGCTAAAGAACAGTATTATTTAGATAAAAATATAATAACGTTTATTTTACTGTATCCAGATAAATAATATTACAGATGCGGAATGCAATAATATTTGTTTTTATAAATTAAATTATATTATTATATTTTATACAATGCATTTCATAAAATAAACTGTACTTTTAATACCACAACTTTTGCTGTGTCCATTTAACACCGCCACGTCATCATAAACCATGTTAAAGTTTTGACATTTAAAGTTTTCCAACGAACAATATCTAAGTTTTTCCAATGCTGTACTCTCTGTGTGAAAATTTTTCTCATATCTTCTAAATTCGATAATAACTTTTAATAATGAAAATATATAAGAACACATAATCAGTCGGTTAAAGGTATTTTAATCTAGCCGGGCATACATTTTCCGGATTTTCCCGGACCGGTATACTCCGAGAATTATTATAAGCCGTGAGCTCGCACAGAAATTTTATGGCCCGGGCACCGAGTTCGTAATTTATAGTCACCCTGTGCTAAAACACTATACCTGCTGCCATTTTTAATACACAATTTAAACACGGTATGAAAATGCACGGGTTAATTCTGCAAGCATAGCAAGTGCATCAATGGCGGCATAATCAGCTGCGTGTTGCAAATTACTATTGATTCTGCGATGTTTGTTATTGAGCAATGGTCGTCGAGATATGGGATGTGATTGGGATGAATGCTAATTTCGGCTTTCAAACCTAATGGATGTATGCTGAATAGCAAACGATTGCATTTGTGAATACATCCGTCGTTAATCAAACATGATTATCACTGATTTTAAATAAAAAAGTGTTATATGGTATAGTATATAATAAATAAAGACTATGATATGAGAGCAATACGAATAATAAATATATGGAAAATTAATAATCTGTATTTATAGTGAAATGGAATGATTTTCTTCCGGTCATTGTTTTCATTGCTATTAATTTTATTCTATTTTCGTGATTTTCATGGCAATAACATGAAATCATGATAAACAAAACAATAAATATATTATAATTTTATATATAATGCAGAGGTTTTCAATCTGTGATATAAAATATTTAAGCTAATTATTATGAATACAATTTTATTGCGGTAAAAACGTTTTTACGTTTTCAAATGAACATAAAAAATTGAAAAAACTCTCGAAAAAGTAAAAGTGGGTAATAAATTAAAAAAAAATATGGAAAAATACGATGCTATGAAATGATATATAAAGGTTTATTTTTGTAAAATTGGTCTTAAGGCCCTCAATATTCGTATATAAAACATGTTCTTTTGTTGGAATTTGTTGGAATCTCTTATAATTATTTAAGAATTTTCTTTCAATTAATACTGAAATATTTCTACTAACTCTATAAAAACAGATTTTTATTTAATCCATTCATCACCGCGGCTCGTAAACAACCGGGTTGTCATGAAGGGGGTCTCTTAGAGACCCCAAGCATTTTAAGACATTTTTTTTAATGAATTTTTCTAAAAATAAAATCAGTTATTCATGATATGGGTATTCAGTAGATATTTTTGATAATGCTCTTAGCGATCTCTTACCGCAGACTGAACTCTTGCAGCATGTGTCAATCGCATGTTTCACTGTCATCGGCGTACCGGATGCGAGTGAGAAAAGCAATCTCACCCTTGGCAACAGAAGCGAATATTGTTGTTTTTTATTTTTTTTTCGCAATTGCAGACAATTGCAGACAATGATTATTTATAATATTTATTCTTTAGACGTATATAAAAATTAGTGACATGTAGGATTTATATTAAAGAATTATTCGAGAAAAATAAAAGAACTTGGTTACCGAATATTACCAAGGTTACCCATTGGCACAGCTAAGTTAATAAAAAAATGCTTTAAAAATATAGAAAATGATATAGTTTTTATGATAAATACATATTTTTTCTAAATCTTAATAATAAATATGTCAAATTTTTTTTTTGTTTTTTTAACTATTATCAGAATTGGAATAGCTTAAACATTTTTCTCAGGGGTTATATAAAATTATAAAAAATCCTATTCACCACTTATAACATATTAAAAGCATTAAAATTGCGTACCAAAGACAATATTTTTACTAGAATAAATTAGATACAATTAACTGTTTTATGATATCTTTAATTATTAATTATCACTTAGATGATTTTCTATCTGTCTTTTAACTATAATTACTATCTAACCTAAAAAAAAGGGTTTTTAATAGATTACATGTATTTCAGCTGATATTATAGATTTTTTTATTATTAATACTGCAAAAATTAAAAAAACGAGACGCAGTAAGATTAAATTATTACAAGTAAATAATCTTCAGGATGTTCTTAACATTTTCAATTCGTTAGAAATAATAAATTTGTGCGTTCATTTTGATTAAATATCAGTAAAACAAACAAAATCCATTTTTTCTTTGATCCAATATGATTTCGACTGCTTACAAAAAGTATTGAGCTACTTAAGTTCGGACAGAATCAGAAATAATAGAGAAAGAAAAACCTGAACTGAATAAAACGCAAAATTTATCTTTATTGATTTTTTAATTATTTAAATATTTGAGAATAAAAGAATCATATAAAACGCAATAGATTAAGAATTAAATTAAGCATAAATAAAACATATGTTGATATTTTATTAAAAATAATGAGAATCATAACATAATAATATAAATAAATTACCGAATTATGTTTTGAATCAATTTTCAGAACCAATTAGACGTAAAAAAACATTAAATTTCCTGAAAAATATTGTTTTTATTAAATCTGCTAACAAATAACATAAACAAGCTCGTGATTACGATTTTATTATAGAATTGTTATCATCACGATGTTTCCGCATACATTTTCATATATAAAGAAAAAGCGTATTCATCAAATTATGACAAATACATTGTGTAACGCATTACATCAAGCCAAATAATAAATTCGGAAAATGGAAAACAAAATTTTCCTGTTGTTCTTCCTGATGGCTGTTATCAGTATAATATTCAGCGATGCTGCTGTAGTACCACATGGCGTCCTTGCTAGTTGTCCATGCGCCAAAGCATTGTGGGATAAGCTGAAAGAATTATATTGGGGTTCGGATTGATGACACTGCATGTCATGAAATAATTTATAAATATATAACCGACCATGTACAATGACTGAAATAAAGCTGATGTAAAATAATTATTACGTATTTTATTAAATCTATCCCAGGAGATTTCCTAAATTGTCCAATTACTATACCGATGGATCGGGCAGACCATTGTCCATGCACTCTGTCCAATTATTCCTTTTGTGCCAGGTAACTTGATTAACAGTTCGCCATTACCATACTGAAATCGAATGCCTTCCTGCGAACAGTGGTGACTTCATCAATCTTGATCAGAATCTGCTCCGGAAAATTATTGCTTGTCAACCTATTAAATGAACGTATGCTTAGAGCGTTCGATTTTGTTTATGGATATATTGACTCAAGTGGTGAACGTTTCAGCTGAAATGTCACTGATTTATTGCGCACATAAATTTTGCCGAACAATTCAGGGCGATGTAAATCGATTTTCAGTTATATGCAGACAATTTATGTTCGAATCTAGTCTATAAATTGAATCTATTGAAATTTATTCATATAGTGATGCGAATTATGACTGTGGAAATGTCATTAAACTTAATGCACTTAATTCTCTTTGTTCATGTTTGAAGACATAAAATGTATAGTCATTCAATTTTCAAATATGAATAATTGTAAAATACGATCTGAAGCTATATACATTTATATCAAAAGTTTTATTAAAAAATGTACTTGTTATATTTAAAGAATATATATACATATATGTTTACTCTTAATTCGTTCAATTATATTTTTTTGTCTCTATAGTGCATTTCTTATACAAAATATAAACATTTTAGATTTTAATAAATAAATTCAATTACAATATATACTTTTATCTGTTTTATATATTTTTCTAAATTATGTATAGCTTCCTAAATTTAATAATTAAATAAATATATACGATTTTTAATAAATTACAACGTGATTTATACGTGTTATTTATTAGTATAATTTCTGTAAAGTAATACTTGCGACTAAAAGACTACTATGAGTCTCAGTTATCATATAAAATATGTTCTAAGAAATCTTTTTTCTAGTCAATTAAAAAAAACCTAGGAAAATTTGGTGACGTCGAGACCTCTAGAGACTAGAATTATTTCTTGATTAGATTTACATTAAAATTATTATAAATAAGAATAGATAAAATCATTGTATTATTAAGACTGCTCTTTATAAATATTAGAAAAAAATAATAAAAATATTGCAGATGAAGTAAATAGATTTTAATTTTGTTTTTAATTTAATATATTTATTTAAGTTGTATAATAAATAAATTCAATCGATATAATTTTAACCCATTATGTTGAGGTATCAATTAATATTTTTAGAGATTTATTTACTCATAAAAAAATTATTATAATCAATAAATTTTAAGTTCAATTAATATAAAATTTAAAAAAAAAAATATTTTCTTGTTTCCTGTAGTTTATTCAACAATTAAAAACAGCAAACGTGACTTTCTTTACATAAAATAAGATTAGCAATCGTAACAAACAGCATAGTGATAAATATCAATATTCACAAACGCATGTAAAATATTTTTACTTAAATAAATATACGAATACAATTTTTAAATGTCATAATCCTAAAATATAATTTATCTTCAGGAGCCGAACAAAAGGAAATCAGCTTAGGAAGAGGGGTTGTAGGTTAGGTTGGGTTGGGTTGTTAGGTTAGGTTGGGTTGGGTAGGTTTGGTTGGGTTGGGTGGGTTCGGTTGGGTTAGGAAGAAGGCAGTTTGGGTTGGGATTTGATTTGGGTTAGGTTGGGTTAGGCAGGTTAGATTAGGTTGGGATAGGCGATTAGGTTAGGTTAGGTTAGGTTAGGTTGGGATTGGCTAGGTTGGGTTAGGTTAAGAAGAGCAGGTTAGGGGAGGTTAGGTTAGGTGAGGTTAGGTTAGGTTAGGGGAGGGAGTTAATCGCTATGCGCTATGTTGCACAACTTGTTTTAATTTTTAATCTTTCACGAGTCACGACTGCTTATTTTTAATAATTTTCAGGTTTATAAATTGGTTTCCAAAAATATAAAAAAAATAAATGAGGCATTGTCTCATAACTTTACCGAAGATATAAACAGTTTAAGTCATAAACAATTAGTTTCCACAACAAACAATAAAATAAAATCGTGATTTTCAGTCTATAACAACGCTTAACGATCCTCACGATTACTTCCGCAATCGTTTGCATATATAATGAGCTTCATTTTTTAATCTTCTATAATACATACATTGTTTAACATAAAGCAAACACCTGAAAATATTTTCCAAAAATGGATAATGACATATTTCTGTTGCTATTCTTGATGATCGCCATCAGTGTGACATTGATTGACGGTGCGGTGATACCACATGGAGTTTTGGCAGATTGTCCATGTGCCCAAGAATTATGGAATAAGCTGAGCGTATTATATATGGGAACCTAAAATTAATACTGTATAATATAATCAGAATTGGAATAAAAAATATCTAAAATAAAACGAGAATATTGTATTTAACGCTTTTTATTATATATTTAATGCTTAATAAATGTCTAGAGTATGCTGTTTTTGTTCGAGAGAGGTATTAAATAAAGTGAAGCTGCGCAAACTATCTGCATCGTTCATGGAGACGTGTTAAGCATTTAAAACTTAAGTTGAAGGGCAATCTAAAGTCAGAAAGGCATCTAATATTAAAACTTAACGCTCTAAAATGCTTTATAAATAAGTTTATCAACCTGAATATGGACTTCGCATACATAGAATTATTACATTTTTGTCGTTGTTGCATTGATATACTTGTTTTTGACGTATCTTGACATTTGTAGCCATGAATTGTTAATTTGTCAAAAAGGTTAAATGTGATTTATTATATATTGACTTACATATGATGTCTAAGTCTCCTTATTTATCAGCCATGGCAATAATAAAAACAATATATAAAAGAGCTAAACGTGGTACAAAAAATTGTGTTTCATGAGTGTTTCAAAGGTAAGAAAAAGACCAATAGTCAGAATTTAGATTCCACGTGATTTATTTACTTACTTAGTCGATTGAAGATTTTAATCGAATGTTATATTTAATTGACATGTTATTTATTTGGTTATTTATTTATTAGATTAAAAGGTGGTAAATTTGGGGGTCTGATTTGGATTTAATATTATTTTTTTACCAACTTACTTTACCTGAGAATAATCGATTGAATAAGGATTTTGATTAATTGAATAAGTCAAGGATTGGAATATTTTTGTGAGTAGTCAGGTTCGAAGTTGAAGGGTGCATGTTTTAGGATTTTAGAAAGGGAATTTAACCCGTACGTCACTGCGGCTCGAAAACAACCGCGTCGTCCGAAGGGGGTCTTTCAAATATCCCAAGTATTTAAAGTCAAGATATTGATAAACTCTTCATCAATATGTTGACATTTAAAAAAAATAGATTATATAATTTGGTTCATATTTAGGATTTTTTAACTAATCAATATGATGCGTAAGTAACACGCGCTCTTGGCGATGTCTCGCCGCAGACTGAGCTCTCACTGCACGTGTCAATCGTACGTTTCTTTCACTCTCGGCATGTTGTAGCGGACTTGAGCGAGTAAAAACTTCGCGCTCGTGTCAACAGAAGCGAATATTATTGATTTAATTTTTTTTCGAAGGATTAGTTATATTATTTATTCTCTAGACTTTTTTCTATTAGAAAAAAAATATTGACCTATAGGATTTATATTAAAAGAGTTATTCGAGAAAAATCAAAACTTACAAAATAAAAAGTGTTTTATTAAAGTATATAAGCATTTCAAAAGAACCACGGGGCGTTGACTATTTGTCTTAGAGTTTTGTTAAATATAACTTGGATTATTATAATAAGATGAGACGAGACGAATTCTCATATTGGGTAGGCGTACAGGATAACTGAAAAGAATATGTTAAATTTTTATTTTTAGAGGATAATTTACTTATTATAATAAGTAACGAGCAAAGATATAATCGAATATAAGATTTGTTTTTCACGGAATCGGCGTATTACTAATTTTATTTGAAAATTCAGAAAGATTATAGCGGGATTTCGAAATGAAAATAGCTTGAGTTTTT
>JAGXCT010037210.1:0-19084 GCA_022495035.1 Philopotamus ludificatus | reverse complement strand
TGTGAACCCGCGTTAGTGCGGGAGCGGGTGTTCACCGTTTACGAAAATTTCCGCACTAACGCGGGACCGGGTCCTTGAGTGTTAAGGTTTTGCAATTATTGTTTGGCAAGGTTTAAGAGCTTCAACATGAATTATCCCCTTTGCAGTCCCATAATACAGATAAATGTTTTTTTGTAAGGCAGGGCTTAGGGGTTAGTATTGCTACACGACTCTTTAAAAACAATTAATTTTTGCGCTCTTGATTGGAGTCAACTATTAATTTTTCATCTCCAGTTATGAAGTCTTGCCAAAGTTAATTTATTTCAACAATTTATTTCATAGAATATTGTTGATAAATATATGGAAAAAAATATCCTGAGGTCTATCAGAGACCCCAAGCATTTCAAGTCAAGATATTGATATATTATTCATCAATATCTGGACATTTTTTTAAAAAGGGATTATTCTATGATAAAACAGCTATTCATGGTATTTAAAGAGCCGAGATAACTTGAAAGATGACCGTCACAGCTCTGGCATCGGGGTTGGGACGAACGTGTCTTTACGTGCTGGAGATTGCGTAGGGTCCTCTAGGTGGCAATGACCCGCCTAAGGGCTAAACGACCACTGAAATAAAAATAATAAAATAAAGTAGCCTAGCCATGACCATTAAGGACCCCAAGTTTTTGGGTTTTCTCCAATAGCTTTTTTTATTTGTCTCAAAAGTCTAAAGAATACATATTATAAATAATCATCGACCTTTAATATCTGCCCGTTCAATCAAAACGAACGAGTGACACGTGCCGCGAGAACATGTAATGTACATACATAAATACATGTATGATATGCTTCATAGTTTGGTCGATATTTAGATTTTTTGAATTAATCAATATGACGCGTAAATGACACTCGCGCTTGGCGATGTCTCGCCGCAGACTGAGCTCTCACAGCACGTGTCACTGGTATATTTCACTCGCACTTGGAACATGTTACCGGATGCGAGCGAGAAAAAGCATCGCGCCTATGGCTTCCGATGATTGTTGATTCCCTTTTTTTTGCAATTGCAGACTATAAAGGTCAATGATCAGTTATAATATTTATTCTTTAGATTTATTTAGACAAAAAGTCGAGTGTTGTCGCGTGCTGGTATCAGACGTGGCGGCGATAGCGGTTGGACACAATCATAGTTTCGTGGATTCTACGGAGCTATGAGGAGCCAGGCCGCTATCCAGGCCAATTCAGTGACGTGTGTGCTACTGGAGGTGCCCATAAGGAATTGGCCCTAACCTCGTCTGATTATTATTGTTACAATCCTTTCATGCCAGCTCGGCTTCTGTATTCGAAGAGCCAAGATGACCTGGAGAACGTGCGTCACAGTCGTGACATCGTGGTTGAGACGGAGGTGTCCTCCAGGTATCAAAAAAAAAATAAAAATACAAAAAGTTTTTTTAGTGTAGCATTAATATTATATATAAAACTTGGGGTACCCAATAATTCATCCCCAGGAGATAATGACTTATTTCTTCATAGTGTGAAGGATTGTGATCTTGGTTTTCTTTGATTTCGTCGTCTCCCTGGATTGATGTGGTTTCTATGAGGTCTGCCATTAGCATGAGGCCTACCCCATGCGGAGGCGACTTGGCCACGCACGAAGTAGACGATGGTTTCTGTTTGGGCGGGTTGTAAGGGCGGGCTGGCACCTGTGGGGCGGGGGCGCCGCGACGCCAGTCCAGGCAACGGTGGCGAGCGGGCCGCACGTCTCCCCGGCGCCCGCGCGCCACAGCTTTGCGACCACTGCCGCCAGTGATAGTGCAGCGAGCAGCGTTCCGAGTGCCGCAACTGGTTTGTGCAATTTCATACTCAAAATTGATTCAAAACAAAAGATTCATCTGCATTCCGATGCACTGAATATTAAAAATTGAAAAAAATGTTTTTTTTTTATCTAAGATTTAATATAATACCGTTGAATTTATTATATTTTAATAATCTCGCGTCAAATTTGGATGTCGCCGGTTCATTCAACTCAACTTTATGTAAGGGACTTCTATCAAAAGTTTCCGAGTTCGTCGAAAATCTTATTTTCATTGCCCGGGGAGTTGTCTGCATAAAGTTTTCTCCGTCATAATTATGTAATGCGAATATTTTTCGCCATTATTCTTCGGATATATAATGTCAATTATTCATTTTCGAAGCACCGAAATCGTCCGCAGGAGCAAAGGGTAGGCCGAATAAAATTATTCATTGCACAGTTCCTTTATGGGATCGTAAAACTGGTCCGTTGTTTGAACATCTCGGACAGCTTTATCACTTTCGCAACAATCGAAGACATGGGCGATGTGTAAAGGGCAACACGTCGTTCCACATACGCAACCCGGATGGAGGCTTTGTTTGAATTTGAATTAGGTACAACTTAATTTGATATCTTAGGATCGATATCTATCTCGGGAACAATGGAAGACGAGGGATAGACCCCGTTCAAACATGGAATAATCATAGATGACGAATATAATGATTATATTTATATTAAATGTAAAAAAAATACGTAATATATTTTAAACCTAATATAAACTTAGGTTTGATCGGATAAGATTAATTGGATAACGTTAGGTTAATTTATATTAGATAAGGTTTTTTTTTATCCTATGTTAAAATCATCAGTTTACATATACTTAGATGTAATAATCGAAAAATAATATTTAACGTTGCAACCATCTGCAATTCATACCGATTTAATTTTAGATTAATCAATTTAGATATAAAAATAATGATTTTTATTAAAAGTATTAATTCTTAGTCCAGAAAACCATGGAAATTAAAATCATAAATATATATTTTATTAAAACTAAACTATTAGAACGTTATCAAATCATCCAGTAATGTGGAAGATTCCCATTACTTCCGCACGTTCTATAAAATAATATTTATGTGGGTAGTTTGGCGCGTTGGAATTATTTAATTTAACTCCATCTATCCGGCGTCAAATAAATATTTATAAAACAAATAATATTTATTTCAATCAAACTGAAATAATATTAACAATTTAACCTGTGTCGTGCATCTTTATAGCCTTTAAAATATTTATCAAATCTTTATATAAAGGCGCTTTGGAATCTTTATGTTATGCGATTCATCCATCGTACTCAAATAAATAAATAATTAAATATGTCGAGTTCATCATACGCACAATTAAAAAATTAAAATATATAATCAAAATCTAAACGTATTTTTTCCCCCTCATTACACCGCAAACATGGTTTTTGACGATATATAAAGGAATCATTCACTTTTAATTATTAATTAGAAATATAAATAATTATAGCAATCTATGAGAGGAATTCATAAAAAATAAATGTTTTTTTTTGCAAATTATTAAAGTAATGATTATCATCTAGCACAGATAATTAGGCTAAAACAAAAGAAAGTGTATTAATATATATGCGACGAGGGGGCTATGAGATGGGGGATGGAGGGGCTGTTATCCTGGGCCGCGCATTATTAAGGGTCTCAAATTGGCAACTTAATACATTAGACAAAAATAAAGGGAAAGGCAAAGCAGAACGAATTTTAAAACATATAAAACAGAAATTAGGACGACTAGAAAAAATCCAATGGTATTTTCTATATTTATTTTAATTTTGAGGCTCTGAAATATTCGTAGTCATCAGCCGCTCATTTTCTTTAAAAGGTCCTTACGATTTGATATAAAATATGAGCAATTTAAAATTTTCGCAGGCTGAATAATTTCAATTGTCATATTTATTTATTGTTGTATTGGTATATTTATTTCTGACGTATTTTGACACTGGTAGCAGTATTAAATAATAGTTTAAGCTTAATTTTGGAGTGGTTTAAGGTTTGTTCGATGATTTTTACTTGGAATTTTATGTGGAAAAAATGTAAAGTAGAATGAATTTTTGGACAAAAATAATTGCAACGAAGACTAAGCCTCAATATTTTCCAAATGAGTATTTTTTTAAGCAAAACAAGAATTCCGCAAAATGAACTGAAGTTTAGATCAAATTTCAGTTCATTTCGCGGAGTCCCGATTGCGTCTCGAATGATTTTATTCTACTCTAATTATCTGTAAATTAAAAACATCCATCCATTAATTTACACGCTTTTTAAAACCGCGAAGCAAAGAACCAAAGATTTTCTTTAAATTCACTTAATAAATAAATATATGGAAAAATCTCAGGTTTCCTAGATAGAAAATAATACACAAAATTAATTGCAATCGCGATTGATACAACAACACTAAAATGTATACAATTATCATAGAAAACGAACCATAAGTACATCTAGAAGGAAATTTATTTTTTGCACGAGTATAGTATAGCTACAAGGGTTAAAAATGGTCTCTTCAAAATCTCAAAATTAAGGGTGAACTTGCATCTATCACTGATGCAAAAGGATGCGAAAGATGCAATTCAATTATTACCAAAAAAAGTGGATTCATACCGGGAGAAAAGGCTTTTAAGTACTTATCTATCCAAATCTAAAAAAACTACTAGTGTCTTTAAGATAACTAAGGATCGGTTGACGATATTACTGTGCAGTAATCCGTTTTGTGATTAAATTATGAACATCTCGCTGAATAATCGAGTACTCTAGCCAAGATCGAGCTATATAAACACTAAGAGCTAACAAGAAAGCTTGGATGATGAGATCAATTTTTAAAAAATAAATGAATTCATGTAACTAATCCAGAAACATAAAGATACACGATAAAAAAAATCTTACATTTAAAATACGTTTGCTTTTGAATAACCCACCTGGTTATTTAATTGATAAATAGAGAAAATCCAAACATTAGATCAGGGATCATTTCAACCTTTAAAGGATATTTTTTTTTTTGAGTCGTGAAGCGATAACATATTATTATATTTTTATATAAGATATTAATCCACTTTCCCTCATTTCTGAGGATCGTGACCATGTGCATGATTCCCCTATGGAGGACCATGGACATGATTTTCATGGGAATATATAGTGCAGTGGTTTCCCGTTGCCTAAAGGATAATATAATATACATAAGTTTTAAGATATTTTGACGAAAGGTTGATGAAGATGCATTTCATCACGAAAATCATTGCTAAAATTAGATTTCTTAAGAAATGTATTTCCTTAAATACCCACGATATTGAGGAATTATTTGGCGAAGATATAATAATCGAAGACGCACTAGTAGACTGGTACTGGTAGAGTAAAGTAGTAGAGTTAGTCTGGAGATATTTCTTTCAGAGTGGGATTTTTTACTAATAGAATATTAACCCATCTATCACGGCGGCTCGAAAACAACCGCGTCATCTGAAGGGGGTACCTCAGATACCCCAAGCATTTCAAGACAGAATATTGATAAATTCTTCATCAATATCTTTAAATAAAATAGTTACTCATGATGATATGCTTCATAGTTTGTATTTGGATATTTTAGATTTTTAACTAATTAATATAACGCGTAAATGACAATGCTCTCGGCAATGTCTCGCCGCAGATTGATCTCTCGCAGCATGTGTCACTCGCACTTGGTATATCGTACTGGAAGCGAGCGAGAAAAAACATCGCGCACGAAGCAACGGAAGCGAATTTCGTTGTTTTAATTTTTTGTCATAAGTGCAGAGAATAAACGACAATGATTATTTATATTATTTATTCATTAGACTTTTTGCAATAATACAAAAAAATGTGGTTTTGTAGGATTTATTTTAAAAGAGTTATTCGAGAAAAATCAAAAACTTGTACACAATATATCCCATCGGCACGGCTAAGTTTAAGAATTTATCAATTTATCCAGAATATTAGAAAATGTAGTGCGAAATTTCGACAACAATGTTAAACGCGCTTTAAAAATTCAACGAGAAATAAATATTGGAATAAAAGAATTGGGTGAATATATTAATTCATGAAAAATTGTATATGTATGATTTTTAAAAACATTTTTCATGGAAGGTGTAATAAAATTATGTCAACTTTAAACTGAAAATAACGTACGCTCATACATTTTCTAAAATGATCACTGAAAAAAATATTATTTACCGACAAATATTTCAGAAAATAATATTCCCACATGGAATGATATACTATGACAATATTTTATGAACCCGTACACACTCACACACGGCCACAGTGGTCTTTAAAGATAGAGTAAATGTTTTTCTTCACCGTTCAAATTTGAAATACTGTCTTTTGACATTCGTATCACATTCAATCTACACTTTGGGCCTGCCTTTATTGTGTGTTTCGCTTTTCAGGCAATCAATATCAGCCAAAGATGTATTCGTATCATGTGCTGAATATCAAATGTAATTTTTAGAACACATATCAATACGCGCACATATACACGGACGTATGGAAACATTCGTCAGGAGGAATATCCTCGGGAATATACGCAGATATTCAATATTCCCAACGTACTATTGAAGTTTATCCAATTAGCGAAACTCTACTCCGTTGTTGTAAATTAATTATCGATGCCGACTGATGCGTAATTTCGGTTTGCCGATATTTAAATGGTATCGATTTATTTTCATTCGATTCGCGTCGCTTCGAGGACGGCATCAAACGGATTAAAAACTTTGGTTTTATCCTTTGAAAGTTTGCGTATCACGTATACCAAAACCCTCGAAAACCCTAAAGATTAAGTCGCCAAAAACTTGATACAAAATATTTGCCCGAAAGTTTAAAATTCGTAACGGCTAATTGAATTTTGACTAATCTCCGCCGGATTAAAGTATTATATTTTATCAATAAGTTACATTTTATATTTATAGATACACAAATTCAAGTATTTCGGTGTAATAATATTATTGTATATCACGTGTTAGCGTATATCTGGCCGACCTAGAATCGCAGGTCCAAAAATAAAATAATATATGTGCCGTCATCTTGAAATATTTCCCGTTTTCAAGCCCTCGATCCCTTTTTCGCGCAATGATTTAGCACGGCTCGTGACGTTTCATGTGAAATAAATTTCCCAAAGAGTCCCGTCGATATTTTTCAAATTGATTGGAAATATAGAAATATGTTTCCATGGCAACGAATCACCGCTTAATTTAGCCGCAATCGGTCGTCGGCCCAGTCGATAGTTTGCCGAGTGTTTATTCAAATCGTAAATCTTGTTTCAGGAAGACGTTCGAGCTTTACAAGTTCCGGCAGCCGCCCCCAAGTGAACCGGAAGTAGTCGCGTGACGCGCGACGGAATTGGTGACGTCGCCCCGGAGCCAGAAGACGAGCGGGAGAGGCGGGAGACATGCATCATTAGTAGACTCTAGTGAGTAATTAGTTAACTATTCAATTGCGTCACGTGCGGATTCACTGTGCGGGATTAGTGGGTGGGAATAGAGGCAATTTCCGCCCTTCCTGTGGCCATATAATGGCCACGTTTTGACCATATTCGTGCTATACACATTGACGTTTATGTATTTTTTACTTTGAAATGAAAATACATCGATTTTCTCTCTGGAAAACATGGAAAATAATTTTCAGTAAATATATATTTCCACATTCTTCCAATTTTATTCTTTTCTTATTATAATAAATACATTTTATTACTGTTTTAGACGAGTTAATATAAAAATAATCGTTTTGTCGTTAAATTGTGAAAACAATATATCGAACTCTTAGTTAGAATTTGTAATTACTATTGATTTGTTTAACCAAATTAATAATAAAGGCATAGAAAAATAATTTTGTAGTACGTTACCGTATAAATATAGATATTATAAAATCAATTTTCCTTCTTTGCCTATAATTGTTTCCCAGTGTTTTTGTAAATCTTCTATGGTCCTTTCCAATAATTTGTCCATAAGTTGGTTATGACTGACGCTATGTTCTATTGACCCGAAGAGATAATGATTCGATGGACCAATGTCAGGTGAATAAGGAGGGTATGATAAAACTCTGAAAGCATTGTGTCATTGAAACCCAGATCACAAAAAACAGTATGCAAAGTATAATGTGAGCTTTATCCGTTATAAGCCTGAATGTTTTATGCTTAACTACATAATAAAATATATTATATAAAAAAATATAAACTCAATAGAACTACGTTAAAAAAATGCTAATAAATGCTTGATCTTAAGCATAAAATAATTGATTTCTTACCGAACCTCTTAAAATAATATATACTGTCAAGGTGAATTGCTTTCACACATCCTCGTTTAACTCGTTTTTATAGATTTTGAACCTACTTTAAGTATTAATTGTGATAATACGACAAATAACGACAAATCCGCGCCGTTAGTGCATCATCGATAATTTTTAAGCGACAAATGCGCAATTTACATTTTCACGATCGTTCGCGACGAATTCATATTTTTTTTATAATAAGGATTTAATATTACGATATTTCGTAATAGTTTTTTATACGGTAAGCCGAAAAATAATGTAAAATTTTTGTTCGCAGTAGAAGACAAAAAAAAACAATATGATTTATTTTTTAAACAAAAAAACCCTACTAATTTTACAAGAAATGATCGGCAAATTATCTGAACTGTGAAAAAAGATATAAAAAATAATGGAGATCATCTAATAAAGTATCCTCATCTTTATTCCTTAGAGATATGTTTACCTATTTTATTATATATTGGATAGCTTTTTTGTTAATAAAATTTTAATTTAATCTAATTTTCTTGATTTCTCTAAATTATGAGTTTTTTCAAAATACTTTTGTCACGCCTTGAGGCGTAATACTCATTTGTTTCATAAGCCGAAACTTTTATATTATTTAAAAATTAATCATAAAGAAATTTCAAGTTTTTTCAATCCGAATTTGAAGTGACATTTCTTATCCATTAGGTTTAGTTTCCAAATTTAGGATTCGCAACTATTAAGCAACTTACTCTAACGCAGTGTTTCCCAGCCTTCTTTATGCCATGCCCCACCGTAGTCTTTTCAAAAGTCCATATGCCCCACGGACCTCATTTTTAATTAAACATTAGGTAAATTTTTAAAATATATATTATAACTGAAATTATTACAAAGCACAAATGACAATTGAAATGTAATCTAGACGCCGAATCCATTATTAAATTTTCAAATTCAGTTACGCTTGCTACAAATAAATTTTATGTCTGGATCTAACTTAGTTAATTTCAGTCTTAGGTCCCCTCTATTAGTTATATCTAGAGACACGTATTTTAGCATCTATTTTTTTTAAAAAATAGCATTTAAAATGACAAATTTTAGCATCTATTTAGCGTTTATTTCTTAATTTCGAATTTGAAGTTAAAAAGTCATTACATTCAATCATCATTTTGCATTTCCGAAAGTTCTTCTTGATACAGTTGTTCATTTAAAATCTCTACCAGCATTGTTGTGTCAACCAAGCAGGAAAATTTATTTCTTTTAAATCAGCAAATCGTTTTTTAAAATCAGTTAATAAAGTTTGAAGATGGTCGAAATTTTACTTCGACCTTTACTTTAGCATTATCAGTCATTTCACATTTTTGGAGCCAGTAACATTTTTCAGTGTTTCCCACGGTGGGGCGTACGCCCCACCGTGGGAAACACTGCTCTAACGCCATTCAAATTATTACCATAAGATGGTATTTTTTTAATTTGATTTGGTGATTTTTTTTACCAAAAAACGAGACATAAGACAATTTAGATTTAATATTTCGGCTCAAATGCTACGACTTATTTCTTAATTTTTGGTTTTAGTACAGGTTTCGTTACAACTTGTGTATCTAGTTCTATTTTTCATATTATCGAGAATAAGTGTGTATAGGAATAAGATTTTTGTCGTTAGCCAACTGTTTTTATGAGATTTCTATTAGATAATTTCAGCTGAAATTCCCGCAAAAAAATTCAGATGAAGAAAATTTATGTGATTATTGTACAAAATTGTTAAACACGTGTATTTTTTAAGTTTTTGTATAAAAATATTATTGTGAGTGATATATAAATATAATTATAAGTGATACAAAAACCAATGCAGAATATTAATATAATATATATTAATATTATTAGATATATTAATTATATCAAAAAATTTAAATAAATTCTCACGGTCATACATCCTTTGACATTTATCCTATTATTAATTATTAAGACGCTGTATAGTGGGTGAGATGTATGAAGAGTGGTACGAACTTCCACTACACACACTCACGGTTTTATTAATATTTAATCCTGTAAATTATACATGAAGGATCTATTGAACATCTGCGCTTTATGAAACATTAAAATGGTCCGAGACCGTGTTTATACGTCTATTGACATTTCCATGTAATAAATGCAGGGGTTCTCAAGCTTTTTCAATTTAAATTAATAAAAATATCTACATATTGTGTACGTAGTAAAAATTAACCATGATTTACGTACGCACTATAAACATTTTATGGTGGCGCACTTTACGACATAATATTTCACGGCTTTCATATAAAATTTAACAAGGAGTTATTATTTTTTAAAAAAATAAAATGATAAATATATTCGTTGAACATATTGCTGATGCTGAATTAATTAGTATCTGCGTTGATTTGACCATTTATGCATCGCACCGTGATGAATGATTGGACCATATGTAATGTATTATTTCATGGGTCGACGGTTATTGTCGATTTCAGCTGAATTATTGATATGGAATAGTTTGCTTAATATTTTCAAATTAAATATTAAACTCATCGACCTTCACTTATCTGGCTATGCATGTAGATACTTATTCTCATACATATTCTACTAGAGTACTTTTCCTCATAGTAAGTGTTTCCTCTAAAATAACAAGGAGATCCTTGCGCTAATACCGCTCGTACTTTAGCACGGTGGCAAGTAATTAACTAAGACCATTCCGGGATATCCTTGCATGCACAGGTTACTCTCACCGAATTAATTATTCCTCGGATACTTAAATTTTATGGATAACACACGGCGACTTCGAAAGCACGTAGTGCAGAGTCAAATTTAATTTCGATGGGGGAGAAAAAAAAAATCGCATTATTTTCGGGCAATTCTCGCAGGATTCTACCGACCTATTTAGGCGGGCGATCCTTTGGATTCAATGTAGACCATGAATAATAATGGGCCGATTTTTTTAGGCCTTTGAATCCCGCGAGCTTAATTTAAATTTGATTAAAAATTCGCTGAATGTACGACGAGGTGTTAATTAAAATTTTATTATATCTATGTACACGTGATATTTGCAATTTTGAACTGCAATTCAATTGCATTTCGTTCAAATCTGCATTTTATAACTCGAAAAAGCAATTTGTCGTGCGACGCCGAGGAAAAGTTGTAATGCCAAAGTTCACAGATACTTATGTATGTATGTTATTGATGTTATAAAATTTCATGTACATTTCCCATTTAAATTCATTTAATTTTGAAATTTCATGCATGCAGAAAAATCTTATTCACGATTGATATTATAATTATTTAGTCATTGGATATATATCTCTTAATTTTTATTTTATATTTTATAAAACATATATTGAGTAAATAATAAAAAAAAAATATTTATATAATCCATTAGATTTATATTTAAAAGCACAATCAATTATTAATATTAAATAATTACATATTACATACTAATACTATGTATGTATTTTATAGAATGTACATTCGCTCATAATTATTATCAAAATTGAAATTAATTACACAGTTTTCCGCAGTGGATTTCAGCTTTCATTTTAATAGAAAATTGCGGAAAATGTATGTGCATTACAATGCATAAATGATAAGCTTGAATACAATTTATTATAATATATGTTTTTAATGCTAAAATATTAGATTTGATGATATTCAGACTATTTTAAAAAAATATAGAGATATTATATAGCTCTAGTAATGTCGATAAGTTTTCAATCACTTTTTTTGATACGAAAACTATAATAATAATCATTTTCAATCAGAAAATAAATAATTAATGAGTAGTGTATCAAAGAAAAACCTCGATTTTATTCAAAAAGGGTAGTTATTTGCCATTGCTCATTCATTATGATTATTTAAATCTAATTAGAATATTATAGTAGGATTTATATACATATTTTGAAAAGCGTTTTGTTATATCAAATAACTTATTTAGGTTTATTACGCTTTAATAAAATATTAAAATATTTTCAGATATAAATACAGTAGTATAGAGTAATTAAATCTACATCCTGTTTTTTTATAGCCACTGTATTTTTATTTTCACAACGTTCTGAAACATATCTCTTGTATAAAAATAGAATTTGTTGTATAAAGATACGAACGCAGGATACATTAGCTAATTGAATTTAAAAAAATATATATTTTACTACTGCATTTTAATGTTTATTATTTAAAACGGATTGCAAATAAGATTTAGATATTTTTAATGAGCCAGGAAAAAATAATTCTATCTCGGAAATATAATTAAAATATATCCAGTTATATTATGAATATTCATAATATATTTTTTCATGGAAAACTGTTTTTTATTATAATATTAAAAAAGTAAGATTCGGTTCGATACGATTCGGTAATACGAGATACGATTCGATAATATATTCGATTATAAAAATTCGACAATAACGATTATTACAATCAGATCCTTTTACGTTATTTTTTTAATTTTCATGAATAGAAAAATTGTTCGGGAAATACCAATCAATAAAAAATTACAAACATTTTTTTGATTAAATCTTTAATTTAAAATAATATTTAGACAAATATATTCATAAAAACATAGTTTATAAGTATGGAGAATTCTGAAGTAATTTTTTTAGAAGATTCTATGTCAGCTGACGTAATTTCTCCTCGAATTTTTATATTATGTAGTGAGAATCGCTTCTTGAAATTTTGAAACCATTCTCTACTAGCAGGAAAATTGTGATCTTCAGATGACGATTATTCAGTTTTTCTATATTATCATAAATTTTTGGTGCTATTATTTGAATGACGTTTTTGTTTATAGGTATATTTTTGTCATTACAGATTTCTATTCATAATAAAAGAGACCTTTCCATATTTTCTAATATCACTCAGCATGTACGAGCAGTATTTTCCATATTGTTTTGTTTTAAATCGTGTTATATAAAGCGTGTTATACTAAAAAAATGGCACTAATCATTACCCGTGATGTATAAACATGTGTTATACGAGGCTAAGGTGTATTTCATTAGGTCTAAAAATTGTTTCCTTATATTTTTATCAATTATTTTCATCTCACGTTCTATTTCCGTTTACTGAAAAATATAGCCAGACTTATACTGTATTAAAATATTCACTACTCAACGAATACTGTCAATAAAATTGCATGGTATTGCACAGTGAACAGAATAAGCTGATTTCCCCGATGCACCGGATATCGAGCGTCTTGCCATAAACGTCAGCGGAACTGGTCCCGGAACTAACCCAGGAACCGCACCGTTCGTGCTCAATTTGCCAATACATTATTCGTATATTTGCAAACGCATCAAACCACTGTATTTATATATAAATAAAAGCAATACATTATCGTCTAATAAAATATGCAACGATATGCGAGGGAACGAGCTCAGTCAAACGATGCGAAAAAATCAGATCCGCATTAGAAATTTATCCCGGAAGGAAGAGGATTATTCCGCATTAGTACGCGACCGGATTTTTCTCGTCGACATCAAAGGATTGAATTTTCAATGCGAATTTCTTTAAATTCTCAAACGTGATTTTATTTTTAATTTCGCTTTGGTAAAACGAGACGGGTGTACACGCGGGGAGAGGAGATCTTCGCCGGAATTCTTTTGTAATAATACTCGTTGTAAACGTCGACGGAGAGAGATGAAAGCTAATTTTATATTTACAAAAATTAATTCCGAGAACTTAATTAAATCAAGCGACTGAAAAATTCAACCATACTTTGATCATTACGAGATAAATATTAAAAAGTTTCAGTAATACATTTTGATTTACTCATTTTTTATCGGCTCTAATGGCTGAAAATGCCGTTGATGTTTTTTTTATAAAAGTAAAATTAAGCCCCGCGAATATTCTATATAAGTATCTAGGAGTATATATATATATATACTTTCGTACGAATACGTACGATACTAAAAATGTATATATTTTTTACGAGCTTTGCAGCACGAAGCTCGCTGAAAATGACCATCGTTTTCCATAAAAATATTCCGCGGGGAGTTAGAGCTGATGCAACAAGCGTGAAAGCCTTTCCAACTTCCATATTCCGTTTCAGGTTTTTAATATGGAAACAGTGGCAATAGGTTACCTTGTTTTACGCGAATCGGACTTTAACACATTCATCATACCGATTGCATTAAATAATATTTAAATTAATGCTCGAATTTTTTCGTATTAAGAGCAACGTCAAAACAAAGATGGCCGCGCTGTCAAATCGTCCGCTATTTTGAATCCGTTTAATAATCGTTATTTTTATTTCCGTTTAATTTTAATTTATTCGTCGAAAAAATATTTTTATTAAATTTTAACTCCCCTCCCCCGTTCAAAGATTTCGTTGCGGATTTATCCCGGTGTTTTTACAGGTATAATATTGGTACACGTGTCATGGGAGGTGATAAATTATCGTTTCTCAGAAAAGATGTTTACCAAGCAAACAATGGAATTTCTCGTGGCGCAACAATGGGGGTCGCCCTGGGCCGCTGGGCAAATCTTCGCCCCTGGGAAATAAGCAGATAAGTCTTAAATATGAATTAACATAAGTTGTGCGCTTCATGGGCGGGGCGCCGAAAGTAAATTTCCCGAACAAATCCCGGTATCCCGTGGGATGCCTTATCTAGTAAATGCGACAAGTATAATTCGATATATGTTCTACTGAAAGGCGAGATGAAATAACATGGAATCATTAAACTCCTCGAGATATTAAGGGTATCAAGAAGTGAAGCATTATTGCTTTAATCAATTTTTATTGTTATCTAGACAGTTTTTCTTTGAAAAACTTTAGTATTAGAAACATTTTTAAATTTTATTACTACATCAGTTGCTCCTTAATCTTCGGCAATGGTTTTTATTCCGTCGGTGTTCCTTGCGCTGATCGAAAAAAGGAGCATATATTGTCTGGAAGTTTCTGTCTTAGACGTTTTATTCTCAACAATAAAATTTACTTTATGACACAAAAATAAAGCTGAGAAACATTGCTATCGAGCAATAAAATAGAATGATGTTTAATCCACTGTATCCGGGAAAAAATATTACATCAAATATCAAATTCGCATGAAACAATAACAGTTTTCTTCTCGGTATTTATTATATTATAAGATCTGAATTGTTTTCACACGCTCTGTAAAAATATTTCAATTATACATATAATTTTAGCACAAATTCGCAGTGATTAGATTTTTTTAAAATATAATACGATATATAATTAATTAATTAAAAATACTGCGTATTTCAGAAAATCTCTTGAGAGTATTATTCCATCCATTTATATGAAAATATATTATTAAATAATTATTTTCAGAGATGACTGGTGTCAATTCTATTATTAAATTATACTCAAAGTCTCAAAATTAATATTTGTTTTTGACAGTTTGCCTGCATCCAACTTTTCAGACAGATTTTCTATATAAATCTATTAAATAATCACGCTGTATAAATAATAATGCGAACGTACACTTATCACCGAAATTACCTGTAAATCATGATACAAACAATTTGGATAATTTTACCGCGGTCAGACATGTCAGCCTTTCCCAAATGTCACGCCATAATGGCGCAAGTACAAGCCATAAAATTAAGGCCCGCTAATGGCAATAATAAATTATCGCTTAATGCGACAACTTTTTTCGGGGGCCTTTAACTCGGTATTTGAGATATTTTTACGTTTTATTACTAATTGGCTCCGGTGTATAACGGCGGGATAATGTGTCAGGAGCAAGGATTCTTCTTTGCGGTTATCGATCCTGCGTGGGGAGGAGAGCGCGACTCTTTGTCCTGTCGGATTCAATTCGACAGGAAGGAAGCTGCCGCCGAATTCGAACGTAATGAATCGAAATTGGCTTAATATTGTTAACATTTTAATTATTGAGTTCTGAAACAATTTGTTCGGGTGCCAATTTGCGGAAAATTTTAATTGAACGATGTAGAGTTGATGCGAATTTCGCTGGTAAATTGAGATGAATGATTGTATCGAGCTCTTCGATCATTCAATATTATTTTTGGATTAATGTGTGGAGAATGAATACAAAAAAATATATATTTTTCATTCAAAATTGCATATATAACTGTACCTTTGTTCCATCAATTGGGTTTCTAAAAGAACCTTCCCAACTGTCGAATAAATTTACAGAGCTGTTGATAAAATACCCAACGACTTGGATAAAAAAAAGGTATTGCTCTGCCGCATTTCTTGATATAACCCAGACCTTTGATAGAGTTTAGATTACTGCAAATTTTTATATAATCTTAAAATCATGTATTTAAAATAGACATTGCAAACATGTGGAAAAATATACCAAACCAAGTCAATCCATATAACTTTCACCCTAAGAAAGAGAAACTGTCCTTATTTATGCATCAATATTCAGCTACTATATCAGACAGACTCAGTTAAATACCTGGGAATATGCTCAGATCGTCGTATAAACTTTAAAAGACATATAATGAATAAGAGAGAGGAATTAGGGATAAAATTTCGAAATCTACATTGTCTCATTAGACCACACTCAGAATTATCCTTAAATAATAAACTGCTTACCTATAAATCCTTATTACGTCTGATCTGGACGTATTCAAATTCGGGGCATAGCAAAATCCTAGAATATAAAAGTAAAAGATCTTTTCCAGCCCAAGATGCTACAAAATCATCCTAACAAACTGGCATCACAGCTGAGAAAAAAAATCATATACGAAGAGGCGTCTAAAAAAGAGCAGAACGTTCGATCTTTTTAAAAAAAAAGCCTAAATAATGCTTTTGTCTTAGAGATAGGATTGCAGGATTTTGTCTCTTCAAGTTAATAGTTAAAATAAAAGTGACTAAGTTTAATAGTTTCTAGATCGTGCTATTTATTTAAAAAAAATATACACTAATGCAGACGCGCGCCGTCCATATAGCCATATTGACGCACACAGGCGTCTAAAGATTATGTGCGTTAAGAGCGTCATCAAAAATATTTGATATTATTTTTTATTAATGTTTCTTAAAATCGATTAAAATCCTTATTTTTTTATTGTAAAGAGGGGGGGAGGGGTTATATAGGCCCCAATTAGAGTTCTGCATAGGAGCGTCTGCATGAGGTGTCAATATCAATAACAAATAGAGATTTTTTCTTAATTTGTACAGTCAACACATCTGTAATAAATCAATGCCATATTTATACTTATTGACATTTGTATCTTCCAATCACAATTTTTAATGTTTTATACTTAATTTTGATAGATTTTTTAATCAAACATATTAATACGCACATATATAAATTATTATTTTATTTAAATTAAGGCATTTTTTTCTTTAGAGTTGATAGTAATTTAATTTACTGTATGCGTCATTAAATTTCGCTAGTGTTCTTGACTCATATTTTAAATCTTTTTTTATTTATTATATTTTATAATCACATGAGGACTCAAATTTAATATTAAAACATGTTCTTAAATCTAGTTTATTGGCAAAAAATGTTGTTACGATATTTGTTTGACTTGTTTGAACTAAATAAAAATATTTGTTCTATTATTTTAACGATTGTTTTAATTTATTTCTATGTTTTGGGCCCATTTTATTCTTCGTCTAATAATTTCGTATGTGTTTCTCATTACTTATACATATTAATAAATTGTACATATTTAATATAATTGTAATTTCCCTCACCCTTGGCACAGCCACAGTGCTGACATAATGATCGCATGTAGCAGAAGTATTTAACAGATTTTGGTCGAAAAACATGTAGAACAATAGAATTAAGACACAACTAAATAAAAAAAGAAAATCGTATACAGTTCAAACTTATATTGTTATGTATGTACATTTTTGTATAGCGGTGTTTAGTAGTAATATGCTATTTTTTATATTTAAAAAAGCATAATAAGAAAAGAAATGAAAATAAATAAACAAGTAAGAGCAAAGCAAATAGCGAAAAGTCTAACGAAATATGAAAATTACAGAAATTTAGCATAATAGGTAAAATTCATGAACTAGACACTGAAGCAAAGAAGCCGTTAATAGCTTTTCTATTTAATTAACAGAGAAAAAATAAGCGAAACAAGCTAAAAGTAGCTAAAGAGTTGCTGATTTTTTAACCGTTTAAAGCTAAGTTGACAATAATTGTTTTAAAATGGAAAACAAGATGTCTCAATTGAACTATTTATGTTATCTAATTTTCTTTTTTTAGTGGAAAATAAAACTGTTTTAGGTAAGGGAATTCTATAGAAGGATTTGGAGTATTTAGGGTCATAGTTAGCGAGGGAGGAAATTGAGAGGTTTATATTTGTAAATTTATGGAGTTTCGAATAAACGAAGGTGCGTTTATATTTATCAGTAGTGTGATATTAATTTTCCTCTGAATTTTGTTTAAAAGTATATAGAATGAGGACGGATGATGGCATAATAAATATTTTTTTTATTTTAAAGAAAGGACACTGTTTTTGCCTATAAGAGGATTTTCTGGGACTCATAAATAATTTAGGGATGCATTAAAAAATTTGATATTTAAAGATGTATAATATATTTTTATTAAATAAATAATTTATATATCTTTCTACACCTGCTATAATATGATTTTTATTAACCCGGCATATTAAACTATTATATTATAGTCATTAATGAAATTAATGTTGTATTCACATACATAAAATATTATAAAAGCAATAATAATTTATTTTATTTTAAGTTTTTCTTCTTTATAGTTGGTGTAAAGTCTCTAGCATTATTATTAAAAATTTCAGTATTGGTTAGTTTTGTTATAAAATCAGTAACTAAAGTTTGTCTTATATTTTGTGCCATTGTATATTTTATTTATTATTGAGTTTTCAAAAGGTATGCTTATATTATTAGCAAATTCTCTATTTTTAACTTAAATATTAATTCTAATAATTATTTCTGGGAATAATGATTTACAACAAGTGTTGTTTTCATTTTTTTTTAATTTCCGTATAGTTGAATTAAAACTAATACGAGGACTTTTCAACTAACCACTAACAAGTAAGTAGAAACCCGCGTAAAACGAGGGTTAAATATATATATATATATATAATAGAGCTA
>JAGXCT010037209.1:44936-91957 GCA_022495035.1 Philopotamus ludificatus | reverse complement strand
TAAAATTTCTGAACAAAAAGACAGAGAAGAAGATGAGATAGAAATAGTCAAAATACTAACACTTGAAGAGAAGCTTAAATTAGCAATAAATAACAAAAATAAAGTGGATAAATAAAAAAATAAGATATAAACTATGTTATTTAGAGAGAAACGTCATATTTCGAACTCGGAAAAAATCGTCCCAAATATTTGAACATTGCATTTTAACATCTGATTTGCCGACCAACTAGTATTGAAACTAATCCACGTCTATTTTTTTTATTTACCCGTAAATAACCGGTAAACCGGTAATGGATATACGGTAAATATTTACCGTTTACCGGTTATTGCAATTTGACGGTAAATTGGAAGCTCCTATATCCTATTTAATGAAAGACTCTTTTTTTATAATAAAAAAAGAAAAAAAAAGTGGTTAAATTTTATTCCAAAAAAAATCTTTTGGCACAATACAATACGTCTGGCCCACAGAGTGGATATGGTTAAACAAATCTTAACTAACTTCGGAGATTCTGAAATTATAAGATAAATGAACAAATAAAAAACGAATCGTATGAAAAACACATCGATTTCGTAACTTTTTTTTTGTAAAATGTGATTAATTTTCCACAAGCGGGGTCTAACACCTGGATATCTAGGTATTACTATTACATTTGGCCCGCAAGCCTCCTCACCATTGACAGGGCGATAAATCAGGGCGACGGCACGCCACCGAGGCGAGGGCCACCCCTGGCGTGACTGCTCCAGCTAATTGATCAAACGCCGGTTACCTACGGGCACTGGTTCCCAATACGGGATTACTGCAATTACCACTTGCAGCGATGAAGATGTCACCACGCCCCGCCACGACGATTATCACCAGATATTACCATAACGCGGTAAGATTTATATCGTAAAAAAACGCAAAATAAACGCGACGATGTGAAAATTGCCTTCGCCATGTGATTCGGAAGTAGTTGCATTTTTTTCTAGGTAATCACCGGGCCAGGTTAGAAATGTGTGACACGCACAAAACAGCTTACTGTCAATTTACTGTGCGTGCGTCAAATATACGCCAATTTACGATGCACGATTACATTTCGCACAAAATATCACGAATACATTGACGGAAAAGGGTTAATCTACAATATATTTGCGCCGGGTTAATAAATTTGATAGTTAAGTGCCTTTTCGTAATACAGTCAACATACACACACATGTGTGTTAACTGTATTATGAAACAGTGAAATATACTTAATTTTTTACACGTTCACATATATATGTAATATATGAATATTAGAGACGAGTGAGAAGAAAGATGATCATTGCTACTGAAAAAAGTATTATATATCACAGAAGAGAGGTTTGAAAAATACTGGGGCCACATATAGACCCCCTGGGACCAATAAGGACCCACGGAAGATGTCAGGTGAACTTTTCTACGGGTGTTGTCAGATTTATACCGTTGTTATGCGATTGCTTATGATATATTACAGCAAAAGGAAATTATCAGAAATTACTGATTTTATTACGGATAAACAGATTGTAGAATATAAAACAATACCACAATATTTAATATTGACACCATTGAAAAATACATGAAAATTTAAAAAAATGAGTATTATGAATCTATATTATTAAAATAATATCAGTAAATGATTGAGCATGTGCTTCATTCTTGGCATGATAAAATATGTTGCAATATGTGAATATAATATTAAATTCTTGCATATTCCAGGGAACACAATGACGGCATTCTATCTAGTTATTGGTATATAATAGAAAGTGTTATTTAAAACAGTTGAAATTATATACATAGATAAATCACTATAACTACTATGGATCTTGATACATTCGGTACAAAAAGAGCCATCATTCAGATTGATGTGGCATCCGTGTGGAGTGCAGCTCACCACCGGAAGTTGGAAAGAAGCAACTTTCATTGAGTTATCAAACACGATGAAAGCGTTGGCGAAGCGGACGTTTAATTACGTGCTGAGGGCAACAAAAACGTATTAATCCGACTTGAGCAGGGATTATAAAACACGGCACCGCAGTCAAAATTGGATCCTTGAAAAACATCCCTTTTGACACAAAAACATTTTAATGAGGGCGGAAGATGCGGGCGAGGAGAGAAATTATTTGACAGTTATTGGTGTGTGGCAGAAATGGGTCGTAAAATTATACTGCCCTGTCAATTAGCGAAAAGATTTGATGACCGAATAAAAAATTATAACTGAGATTAAATCGCGAATGTTAACATTCTTAAAATATCAACGTTTTAAAAATAATTTATTAATGGGATATCATAATAAAAATTATTTAAAACGCGCAACATCATGAATAGGTAATTACACAATTTTAAAAGCAACAGGACAATGAAAATTTTGTATGTTCGAAGTTAGTGTGAACTTAAAAAATATACAAGGGTACATAACATATAAACCAATTTATTTTTAACAAAAATAGTTTTACATAAAAACAATAATATTCGTTTCTGTAGCCAGTGGCTATAAAGGTGCGTTTTCTCGCTGGCATCCGGTACGATGTACGAAGTGCGAGTGAAACGTACTAGTTGACACATGCCGCAAAAATTCAGCGGTGTGTCCTTAGTCTGCGGCGGGACATCGTCGAGTGTGCGTGTCATTTACGCGTTATATTGATTAGTAGAAAAATAATTATTATTTATTCTAAGAAAAATCCATTTATTTTCAATAAGCCAAGATATTGATAAAAATTTCGTCAATATGCCAGACAATTAACATATATATCAAAAATTTTGCGTCTCTAGATTCATTTAGCGAACGTAAAAAGGCCGCTTTATATTTGATTTACCTTATATGTGTTACATACTAATTTATAATGAATATTACAAAAGCATTGAATGTCTTAATACATTTTACAATGTAAAAAAATAACTAAAACATATACTTTTTGTATACTCTATGTAATAATATACATGTTATATATTTATCATACCGGAATAATCATATTAATTATACAAATTTAATCATTTTGTCACGCGACGCGTTTCATTAATATATACAAAACGAGGCCATCGAATATTACGGGACAACTTTTTTTCGTTTGTATACTACTTTCGTAGCTCAATAGAAGACTTCTAAATACAACACACGGGCTACGTAAATTATTCAATTAATAATATTGAGTACCGAATTTATTAAGTCTGTTAATGAGTTAAAAATGAAAAACAATAAATATGATTTATTTAAAAGTATTCAACTTTTTATTTTATTAGTAGAATTGAGCTTAACAAAATATTTTCCGTGAATAAATATGTACGTCTTTTTTTATAATTAATTCATATGATACTGTCGTAAAAATTAAAATGAGAATAATATCACGTTTCGGCAGGGTGGAAATGTGCTTTACGAGAAAAGAGCGGGAGCACGTTCGCTGCACGCTCGAGTGCCCTGATTCAGGACCCCTGACTCAGGTCAGGTAGCCAGATAAACAAGACTCGGAGAAAGTCTATGGTGGAGCGTCGCATTGAAAAATTCATGAACGTCATCTGAAGTGTGGTCGTCTGGTTTTCCAGGAAAGTACAAAGGCAATTTTGCACATGCTTCATGCTTACAATCGCAAAACAGCTTCCTTTACATATGCAAAATAATAATAAAAAAAATACATAATACATACGCCAAGAAAACCTCTGTGAAGCGCAATCATTCACAAAATAAGTAGGAACATACTAAAGTGTATTAGTTTTTTTATATATAGATTGCGTGATGGTTGTGCTAATTCCATATCGGCGAATATCGCCGTGCCTCGCAAATACATAAGAATTTCCCAAAATTAATGGGCGCGACAGTCTGTTATTAATACGGTATTGAACTCTTAATAAATTGAAAAAAAAGGTGTAAAACCATACCAATTTATCACAGTCGAATATTTAATAAACGCAATTAATCCGGCTGTCGCGAGTTGCGTGAAACGCGTTGGTATCGTATGGTGAAAACAAGGCTTTACACTGTGATCCATCAACTATGAATTATTGTAAATAATGGAAATACGCTACCAAAAATAATTCAACATGTATATTGTTTGTAAATTTTATTAACGGCATGTTTCAGAAGCGTGCACGGTGAATACCAATATTGTGTTGGAAAATATCTCAAAATCGCTAATCTCTATATTGAAGCATGTGTATGTAAATAAAAATAATATATCAAACATACATATATAATAAATAGAACATCTTGCTTTTTTAAACAGAATGGTCTCAAGTATGAAGCCTAATTTAAAATCAATCGCTTGCAGACCTGAAATAAAATATGTATTTATATTCTTTGCTACATTGAAGATCCATTAAAGTGGAGGGTGTGCAAAAAATTGAGGTAAATGCCCCAATAAAGATGGCATTGAAAGTGTAAGGTGGCGGAGCGGTCCATCCGGCCGCTTATCCCGCCATACCGGAAGTCCGGCCGGGGCGGAGGCTTCTGGGCTGCGGCCACAGGGGAAAACCTCTGACCGTGATTGGCCCCGATTCAATTTCAAAGGATTCCAACCGGAAGTCAGGAATAACCCATAAAAGGCTTTTCTCTCGGAATCAATTAATATCATCAAACTGTTGCGCTTTGCTGAAAACAAAGGATCCAACGCGGATCATTGATAAATATTAAAAACAATTAAAATTAACGAAGAAACGGAATTGCGGCCAGTACAATTCATCAACGTTGAAATATTTTTCCAAAATATACATCTCGTGTTGATACAATTTAAATTTATGAAAGATGTATTCGGCTAAAAGTTTTTTTACGGTTTTTTTCACAGCGCTCAAAAGTTAGCCGGAGTGTATGGATACATGCACACAAACACAGTAGCAAAAGATTTATAACCGAAAAGTACACTTTGTGTGGGCCAAACTGTGCAAAAATAAAATAAGAAGAGGCGTACGAAACCCAGAGCGAACACCGAGTTGACAAAAATCGGCGGGGGGTTCAAAATTCGGTAAAGTTTCAGCGCGCGAGAGAAATGTCAAAAGTTGCCCGGGCGACAATTTTAATAGGGCCACAAATCACCATCTGCAGAATTGGAGGAGAGAGAAAGAGGGCCGCTCGTTTCAATGAAACGTTACAATTCATAAGTACAGGAAGAATGGATACGAATAATGCCCCAAACTCCTTATCTACCGCAAGGAGTGCGAAATTTATCCTCTTCTCGAGCAGCTGCTTCAATCACGACAAAGTTTGCCTAATAATTCCGTTGAATAATCATATTTCAGATAAATATATTTAGATTCTAATAATACCACGAGATATCGGTATTGATTTCTCAAACTGTATCAGAATACGTATATACAGCAATTCGGCGCGGATTATCTGAGGGATGTAAAATTCATTAAACTAATTGAGATAAATTCAATAATCCGTTTGACACGAAACTATTCCAATTTATTTCTGCCATCGAAACAAATTAGGCTCATTTATCTTTTAATTAATTGTTTATGGAAGAGATTAGTAAATATACGCGGCGAAAGAATGTTATTAATGATACAAACAGTAGCGATAAATCGGTGATAATTGATTAGAGGTTCGGTGCAAAAATCACCATGGAACAGAGTGACCTACCTCATCCAATCAGCGGAGGAATGTCAGTACATCCACCCACCTGTCTGCGGGGAGAGGGATACGGAGGAAGGCGGACCGTGGATAATAAGGAAGGCGATCCTTCTCTGTCACTCGAATCAAAGATTCAGTTCATTGCATTTCGGGTAGATTTGGCGATCGGGCGAAATCCAATAAATTTAACGGAAGGTATACTACCTACACACCGACTCGTTTATTCTAATTCTACGTAATAGTGGCGTTCAACCCCAAAGCGTGAACTCGACTCTAAATCCGTTAGCGAAAGCCTGTCCAATAAATACCCATAGTTAGTTTTGATTGAGACCAGGGGGCATTTTTGTACTCAGGAACAAAGGAATAAAAGAAATATGGCTTCTGCCCCCCCTCCACTTGCGATATGTGACGTGATTAATGGCAAGGGCCAATCGCTGCGACAGGAGCCAGCAGGGACATGGCGGCCGACTTTGTTCGAACCGCGAGGAGACCGAGGGGTATTGTCGGCCCCAGAGATGAAATTACACACACAGGAGTAATTTATGAATAATGTGCTATACAATGATCGTTCAATACGCAATATTTTATATCAAACAAGTATTTAAAATATTATCATTTGCCAATTTGTAGCAAAAATGCTATAAATATTTATCATCAATAATATGATAACTTTTAAATGTCAATGTCACAATGTCATAAAATATTGATAAAAAAACAGCGTTATCATTATTTTAATAGCCGTTGCCAATAAAGTACATACATATGTTATTTTACTTGATGATACAATTGTATTATTGAGGATCACTGACCTTCAACTTTATCACTAATATAAAAACGTGCGTCTGAAAGCAATTAAAAATGTTTTAATATAATTAATGCGATCGTAGATCTGGGTTATGGGAGGGTTGAGGCTGATCTTGCGGCATTGCAAGCGACATATTCTTTTGAATTAAAAACGATTGTGAGATCAGACGTCTTGTTCACTTCAGACTCAATAAGAAGGTAAGAAGACAATGGAGTTGCATTTAATTGAAAACCAAATGAAATTTATAACATCCGCGATTTAATTTAATGCTGGAACTAGAGGATCCAATTATGTGTATCAAGTAAATACTAAAATTTCATGTAGAATATGTTATATTTTAATATTTTGAATTAAAACTGTTGACACGTAGTCATATGATTATTTAATTTAAATTATATGATTTTTAAATATTCGTTATTACTAGTTAATTTGGCGTTACTGATGTGCGAGTATATGCTAGTTGTTGAGTTACATATATATCTGCAGTTCTTTATAACTCGAATCACCTGTTCACCGTAGTAAATAACCGTTATTATTGCACAGTACAATATACACTTACATTATGACAAATCATATTATTAAAACGGCAATGGGTCATTTAAAACGAGTGTATGCGTAGTCTGCAATAGTGGAATTTCCCACGGAATCATCAGTCATGGTGAATAAACGCATATTGTCAGCGTACGTGTGACTATCGTATCTAGGAGATTATGGCATACCTGTAGATAACGACAATATTGCCAAGAAAGAAATCACAGAGTACACATACATACAAAAATGTAAACCCACAAGACTGTAAACCCGCAATTTACATAATATCTCCTGTCACTACTTTTTCTTGAGTTGAAAAAACAAACAAATATGCCCATACGAAATTTGTCCCTAAAGTCGTTTATACCAAATCGTTAGTCATTTGTTATTCAGACTCCGTGTGGAGATAAAAATCTCCGTGTCGTTCTCGTGCATATACTCTTTGGGTTACGTGTCGTCCATACCTATTTCTGTATGCAACGTATTATCATTATTTATTCCCACACGTTCACGGCGATCCTGATTTATTTCTCATCATTCTTCGAGATGAATAAAAAAATGTATTGCCTTTCAAATTAACTACTGCTGATGACCGGTCGACCGACCATGTGTGGCCGAGATGCCGTGGACTCAAATACCCACCCGACCTATATATTGAAACTAGAAAAATTGTATAAATTCAACGAAACTATTTTCGATAGTAAAATAATCTAGATATTATTATCTATAAAAGTAATGAGGTTAATTAATGATTCCAAATAAATTATATCTTATGATCATATCTATTTTTGATCATAAGAATCATGTGAAATAAAATGGCATAAAAAATATCTCTCTTTTTATATAAATTTGATTCTGAAAATGAACAAAAAAGACTAAAATAGTGAAAAATTTCAAATCCCTAATTATTTATGATATAAGTATAATTTGTGGCATGTTATACAAGGTAGATATTTCTTTTGTTATCCATTCTGATTTGAAGCATCATTAATTCCGAAACTTCATTTTTTCAAGAAATAATCGTGAGTAAACAGTTAATAAATAAAATTAAATGAATAAATCGTGCGATCTAAAAAATTGCGTAAAATGAAGATCGAGTGTACTTATTTTTAAGAAACATATTGTTAATACACAAAACGAACTTTCACTTAATGATGAAGAATATGTTATATTGTCAATACAACACTCAACTCTTTTATATTATTATACGGTGGATATTTTTCACCAAAAATTGTGTAAAAATGTAAATTCATACAAAAATTAAAGATTTGTCTACATTTACAAAGTCGTGCTATTTAAAGTCATGGTATAAAAAATCGTGTATAAAAATGAAAACTTAATAAAAGTTAGACAAAATATAAATATTATTCAAACACTTGTATTTTTGTTGAAAAAAATACTAACGATATGTCTAATGAGTCTAATGAAGCATTTTACTTATTTTTACTGTCCTGTGTTGTTGAATTTCTTAATTTATTATTATAGGAAGTCTGTTATCCACTGTGTTTTTTGTTTCAGAAATTATTTATACATTTTTTGATATCCAGCCATACAAATCTGTAGGTCCTGGTCATATTGGAATTTTACAGTCCGGGATTCAGGATTGTAGATTCTAGATTGGGATCATAAGTGAGAAAATTATGTTCCATACTCAAAGGAAATTGCAAGCCCTCGTGAATTAAAGCCGCTGTTGGTTAATAGACTTTACTATTTTGTTTACTTTTTTACTTATTGTTTATTGCCTGTTGTGATATAAAATGAGGTCCTTATGCGCTAAGGACGTAATAACGCGCGATATTAAAAATACATATATAAATATTATGTTTCTGGGAATCATGTCATTATAAACAAATCAAGTAAGATGTAGCATTTGTTTTTCTTGGTTGATCGTGTTCTTTCAAAACAGGGTAAAAAAGAGTTAAGTGTATTCAATAGCCTACTTAGACAAATATATCTTTTCATAAACTGATTTATTTTAAATTTAATAGCAGTCGAATTATCTTATTTTTTAGATAATAGTCTTAAACCATATATTTTGTTTCCATATTAATGATAAATAATTTGACTTCTCTTCGAAATACATTCCCGATTATTTCACACAGTAAGTCTAGCAAGGATAAATGTAAATATCAAGATTTTGGGCAAACTGTAAAAAAGAGTAAAACATAGATTATTCATGAATTTAATTTCGTTTAATAAATCCCGATTCGATTCCCGAAATGTGAGTGACTGCAAAATTTGCGTATATTTCAATTAATAAATACGATTTAATTCATAAATAATTGTCGATATGACGTAGTCCCCCGGGATCAAACAGCCACGATCGGATGCGAATGGCAAAATAATAAAATTTGTAATTCAGATTTGTCCGCCACGGAGGCGGAGCCACAAACTTCAGCTCCTTTATTGCATTTTTTCAGTCGATATGACGCTATTATTGACTGATTTCAATTTTATTATTGGCGAGGCGGCTGGTGCACTGTCTCCGGAGAGATACGCTCAAATTGTTTCATAGCTGGTGGCTAAACGACGGAGCAAATTGAAATTTGATATAACGACGACGTAATAAAAGGATCGGCTTCGGGAAATGGACTCGACGAGACAAAATCGATACTCACAACTGAATCATAAACGAAGAGCTTATAAACTAATAATACTCGTATATATAAATATTTATATAGAGTATTTTATTAAAAGAATCAGCATAGACGGCAATTTACAAGCTGAAAATGATGACGATAATGGAACCAATTTTGGCACACGTGCCCCGATTTCACCGCCGCTGTTATATTGTTCCGCCGATATTTTTTATTCAACCCCATAAAACAAACATAAAAATGATGAATGCATTAATTCACGACCCGAATGAAAACGAGAGTATTGTTTTAAAAGGGAAAGGAAAAATGTGTGTATGAATACTGAAAGTGGGGCAGGGCGCGTTGTCCACACATCAGCGCCGACAAATTAACGTGCCCCGCCCTGAATCATCGCGGCCCTGTATTTAAGTGGCTAATTAAAACAAAAGCTCCTCGCTCAATGGCTACGAGAACACACCCCTGAGCTGTGAGAATGGTTGAGGGGTGGAATGAACCGGTGCGGGGACTCTGACATATCGATATGGCGCGGAAATCCATAATAATGAAATACAAATTAATATTCGACAATGCAAAATTTTAAATCATTCGTGTGTCAACATATCGGTGTCAGTGGGCCGATGCTCAGGTGGTCCCGCCTAACTATTTTCAAACGCCAATCAACTCATTCACCGCGAGTTGTTCACGCATCAATTGCTCGACAAAATGTTTATAAGAATGGCGATCGCAAAAAATAAATATAAATAAATAAACAACAAGCATCCCGACTGTATCGCGTCATTCCGCTCTATAATGACGAAGACAAGAATAATAGGTCGCGTTTTTTTGCGGCCTCGCATAAAGACGGAAAATTTTATTCACGCCCAAATAAAGACAAAGGCCGCGAGATAACAAAGTGTTCGGGGAGGCTGCGCATGCGCACAAAGGCGGCCATGTGAATTATTCATGGCGAGCAGCCCGTGGCGGACTCGGGCGTCGTCGGGCATCGTCGGACTATTTATGCAAAGTAAAATCGACCGAAAAATTGGCCGCGTACCGATCATAATAAGTCATCAGGACTGAGGCGGCTGTCAAAAAAGTTAAATAGTATATGGCGGCTTTTAGTGCAAAGGAATGCTGCGATCAGTTTTAATTTGAGCCCTTGCGGTCCGGAGCCGAACGGCAAACTGTCCGGTTTGCGATGCAAAGGACCGTATTTGGGGGTGCCGAATTTATTGCCCCGCTAAATGTGATGATTATGGAACGTTTTGCGACGATAACGTTTTAACCCTCTTGCACACGGATATTGAGAAAAAATATACTATTTTAGAACGTGATATCAGATAAATCCTAGTCAGGGGGTAAATGGTTTGATGGATCTAAGGTAGGTTGTCTAATTTTAACGTGTACCATAAACATTTTAAGGTATAAAATTAGAGTTACAGTAATTATCTCAATTTTAGATGTATAATATTTATATAAAAATACATAAAACTAATAAATTTAGAGTTTTATTAAAGTATAATTTACTCTAAATTCATATAAAGACACATTTACACTTACGAGGAGCCATTAAAAATATATTTTAAAGAATGATTCACTCTAATATATATTTTTTCGAATGTCATATTTTGTAATGGACAACATTAGTAAGAGATAATATTTATACAAAATTAATAAAGTCAGATAAAAATAGAATATATCGTGATTTATTAAACCATGTTGACTAAATCGCTTATCTATTCAAGAAATCAATTCAAATTGTACTGAGTACCGATAAATATTTCTGACGATATTTATATGGAAACAATTTAATGGTCGCGTTTACACCTAAGAGGATTTCGATTCGTTCACCCGGCCAGCGCATGAATAGGATTACAATTTGGAATATATACATATATTTTCCATACAATGAGCGATGGAAGAGATTAATTAGATATATCGGGTAAGGCATGGTGCAAGTTTTTTGTCATAGCCCTGAGAATTGACTCCATCTGAAAGTTGACAATCTCGCGCCGTGGCCACCGAAGCGAGCCGGCCGAACTGGTTGCTGTGCGGCCTGGCCTGCCTTCGGAGCCGGTGACTTTGATGATATGTCAATCATCGTTTTATCAATTTTATGTCCTCTCTTATACTTATACTATCTCAAAACGCACACAATCATAATAACCAGCTTTGCGACATCAATCAACTCGAGAGCGGATGATAAATTCCGTACGAGAGTACACTGGTTCTAAATATAAATAAATTCAGTGCAGCATTCCCGAAAAACATAATATAATTTTCTAAGGATTGCCTCTCGCACTACATACAATAAATATGTAAACCGTTGAATATAATTTACCGGAACATTTAGTAAAAGCAGTGTCGGATCCGCGAACAAAAAAAAATAAGCCAGATTGAAACAAATATCGGATTTTCGGTTCGTTTATTTTTTGGCTGCGGTCCAAGGCAATTTTTACACCAAAGATTTTGGGATCAGTGCAAAAATTTATTTGCTGTCAAAAATGCACTCTGAATGTATATCTTTTTTTAGTTGCTTTGAAAATAATACGTGGTAGATCGTATTTCTATACATATTATGTATGTATGCTAAAGACAGTATTAATTAATATTTTTATGTATTTTAAAAATTATACATATGCCGGATATAAAAATAAAATTTCACAGAACAACTCGCCGTTAATGATTGAATATGCTGAAGAGAGCGGGAATTACGTCCATGATTAATTGCACGGCGAATGTTGAAAATAACAAAGGAGGAAGTCTTTGTTTGCGTAGCATGAAGCAAAATTTTTAATTTCATTCGATTACAAGGCACAAAATTTATAGTTTTTCGATTCGGAATGAAAATGGATCATTTGTTATGTTGGCTATTGAACTCGTCAGCCGCAAACAAACACAATGATGAATATTCACAGGAAATTGCGAGCCGACTTACGAAATTAAATCGGCTGACATGTTGGAACAATCCTTCGGGCATACAATCGGCTGCTATTAAATTAGGCGTATATCACGTTTCGCAATGCGTCGCGTCACTCGTATGCCGGTGCACCAAAAAGAAAGGACAATCGCGGCCCTAAGGAACGAGGCGCGGTCCGGGGGGACGAGGACCCGACAAAAAGAAAGTTGAAACCGTTGAAAAGTCCTTTGATAAGAGACATAAAACAGCGGATGGGCATTTCAATGGAGCGTTTACCATGACAAAATTTAAGTGGCCGCTTATTTAACCGGCGCGGTTCCGCAAGGATCGCGTTTCAAATGCAACCAGTATTAGGCTAATATAATTGGAAAAAAGCATAATGAATTGCGAAATCAATGCTGTATGCGGCGCAGGTATGAAAGTGGAATAAGTCAATCGATATACAGTGGAACCCCCAATTACACTACTCCGAATTACGCGCTGAGTATAAATATTCGCCGCAAATCCCCCAATTGCGCGGTCGCATTCAAATGCAGTCGAACGTTGGCTAGCGTCTGTGTATTAAACACATGCCAGGCTATACGCACACAGCCGGACGGCTTCACTCCCCCAATGACACGACCCCAAATTGCACGGTATCGATTTTAGTGTTAGTGGGGGTTTAACTGTATACATATTTTTTCTGTTTCATATAATTATTTATTTATACAATTTCCAGAGAAACTCACAGCCAATACAAATATATTAAATTAATAGTTAGCAATAAGCCAATTACAACTTTAAAAAAAATAGTAGAAAAAGAAAAAAAATACAATAAAAGTTACTACTATTGAAAGAACGAATGTCGCAAGTAACTTCTTAATATTCATTATGCTATCATCTAATAAGTAGCCATTTAAGCCATTGTAAAAGTTGCACACTTTGATGATATATGAGTTTTGTCGATAGCTCGAGGAGACGTTGGGAACACGCAGAAGGGACCATTTTCGTCGGGACCGATTTAGGGCAGTCAAAGAAAAGTTGATATCACCTCGAAGTATACGCGAGAGCAAAGTTAAATCGGCTATATTACGTCTACAATACAGGGGTAGGAAATGAAGCCTACGACATAGAGATTCATAGTTATCGTCTGCAATGTTCCATTTAAATGAAAGATATCTCAAGAATCGCCTTTGAATAGCTTCGATACGATCAAGATAAATCGAATACTAAGGGTTCCAAATTTTGCTTGCATACTCAAGGTGGCTTCTTATTTATAGATTTTTTAAGGTTTTCATCGAATGAAATTCCTTAGAGCATCTGATGATAAAACCTAATACTCTATACGCTTTGCCAACGACTTCATCGACATGTATATCAAAGCGCATTTTGGAATCGTAAGTGACACCTAAATGTTTAAACGAATTTACGCGTGTATTAATTCGATGGTTGAGATAATATAAAAAATAATGAAAGGATCTTCATTTAATATACGTGGCGGGGTCCAAAATCTTTAAAAATTTCACATGTCATCAGTGCTTGACACCACTACTAGTAATAACATCATGGAAATTTGTATCGGGGAACAATTTAACTAAATTTAATTAAGGATAATTTATTAAGGCGTTAACATCTTTTAAAAAAATCTACATTTCTTTTATTTCTATTGGTAAGCCAACAATGCTGTTGAATTTTTGCGTGCCCTCAGTGGAATAATGCGATTATAAGTGTAACATGTTTGGAGAGACACTTATCGTATTATCTACTGTGTAACAAAATCTAATAATGGAATAACGTTGTAACTGCATTCACATATTATGTTATTCTGCATTTTTATAATGTTTTTCATGTTTCGAATATAGTTTAATAAATTTTGATTTTTAACCGATCTGTCACGGCGGCTCGAAACCAACCGCGTCGTCCGATAGGGGTCTATTTATAATTGAAAATAGATCCCACGCATTTCAAGTCAAGGTATTAATGAAATCTTCATTTTGAACTAGCCAATATGACACAAAATTGACAAGCGCACTCGGCGATGTCCCGTCACAAACTGAGAACTCGCCGCCAACTGCCGCTCTTGCCACATGTGTCGATCGCGCGGTTTCACTGGCACATCGTACCGGATGCGAGCGAGAAAAAAAATCACGCTCGGGACTACAGAAGCGAATATTAGTATTTTTATTTTTTTCGCAATTGCGGACAACAAAGGCAATGATTATTTAAAATATTTATTCTTTAGACTTTTTAGACAGCTACAAAAAGTTTGTAACATATAGGATTAATAGCATATAAAAAAATCAAAAAATTGGGGTCCCAAATAGACCAAATCGGTACGGCACGGTTAGGATAAATAAAGTGTGTGTATGAAAATATATTTTATATTAATTTTATAATGAAAAAAAATTGAACCACGTCTTTTCATATTTGTTTTTTAAAATAATGTCAATAAATAAAAAAATAGTGATTTTCTTGATTATTGTAAATACAACATTCGTTGGTTACGACCTTATTCGGAGCACGTATTCATTTATTGAATATTTTCTGTCATTCATATCGCAAAATTGACTTTATCCCCAATAGCTTGCCAAGTTTCAGTGGTCGTCTCTATTGGCTCGTTTAGATTTACATTTCAAATTTATTTTATTAAACTTTTTAATGATGACTGACAATCATTGTTGTTAAAAATAAAAAAATAAATTTATAAAATAAGTATGACGAAAACTTAATTGATATAATATTATATGATGAAATTAATATAAAAACGTTAAATGTGTACAAGTTTAGACGACTTAAAGTGTGATTACATATTATATTTTGTAGCATCTGTAAAAACACTAAATTTCAAGAAGCGTGACAGGTAAAGAGGAGCACTGAATTTAAGAAGCAACATGTCATCCCGAATGATAAATTACCGCTGATAACTTGAGTTCCCGTAGCAAATTATTTATAAGAAGTCAACTAACTGCATACGTGAATAATGTTAGTAAAAAAGTATTATAATTGATGTTTCTCATGCTAATAATAACTGATTCAAGACCCGGGGGCAGACAGGCGTACAAAATAGGGACACTGGAAATAATCATTGAATGGTCCTTAGTGGCCGAATTAAAAGAAGTGTTTGAACAATAATTAAAAAACGATTTGGCCTATGCCACCGACGGACAAAAACTGGAAATCAAAACGCGACCGCATTTCCGCTCTCGATCGAAGCAATTGTTTTGATGAACGTTTTTTAAATACATACCACACTTGTGCATTATACATATATCTACAATCGTAAACGGAACTCACCTGAAACAAAACAAAAAACATAATTATAGCACATATAAAATCGATATTTATAATGATAACATAATGTATTTTGAATATTTTTTTAAAAGGCTATAAAGTTTCACATGCAAGAACTGGCCGTAAAAAGAAAATGAATAGTCGCTTGCCTGCGAGGCGATCATTTTCGCCTCATTTACTTAAACATGCAGATTTCCTAGAACTTAAGTTTTTACGTAAAGATAGAACCTTCGACACAACCACATTGAAAAGTCGTTCGAGCAAAAAATAAACGTAATGGAACGTACAAAAGAACTTTTGATAGAAAATATAGGTTTTTTTTTATAAAATTTTCTAGAAAAACGGATTACGTGCAAAATATTGCAAGAAGCCTGAATTATAAAATCATATCATGAGCATTTAACCGACGATTTGTGCATAATGGAAGATGTAAAACATGTGAACCACATAATAAAGTTGCATAGAATATTTTTATTGATGCTTTACATATAACTAGATTTTGCCAACTAATTAAATTGGCTAAAATCAAATGATTCTATTGTCCTTTTATCATTATTTCGAATAATAGAGCTTTAACGCTATATTTGATGATACAAGGAATGCCATTGTGCTAAATTCACAATGCCAGGACACAGACAACAAAAAGCTATTTCAGCAACCTGCTGCGGCTGCAATTCGATCACGAAATCCTTATTCATCCCGTATGATGTTTGGATTTCACACAGGGTCGCAACAGGAAGAGAAGGCAGACAGTCATATTGCAAGCGAATGCATTATATCGACGTTCCGCTCGCAATGGATATTGAATGAAATAAAATCGGATACAACCGCAGGATAGCTGTTTCTATTTGCGGCATAGATCTTCGGCGCTTGCGCCCTTCTATCCCCAACTAATAAAATATATCCGCGCCACTGTACAAAAATATCCCGAAGTAGAAAGCTTTCAATCTGCGAGAATGCAAAAAGAGAGGAGGGTTTCCGCGCGGATTTCGTGTAAGCAAACAGAACGGATGGAAGCGAATTCAGATTGAGGGGAAATGTAAATGAAAATCTTGCTCATAATATATTTTGTATCTGTAAGCGACTGAGGAGAGAGCCATTTGCACCTGATGTCTACAAAAAAAATATCACAGAAAGGCGTCCGTTGTTCTCGCCCGTGACTTTCAGCGAGATTAACTCCGAAGCCCTTGTGTATTTCCTTGTAGATCGGAAAAAACAGAAACAACTGTTGAAATTTTGCTTGCAATTATATTGATATTAAAATCGCAACTCAATCCTCTAGTCAATAATAAATTTAATGATAATTATATCATATACAACATTATACTTTGATTATGGTTGGTAAATTAGGCGAATTCGTGTCTCAAAACTAATTAATTACACAAGAAAATAATACAATTTAATTTTACCTGACGGTATTCAAATTTTGAGTTAAATCCACTTTTTAGTAATACCTCAACAGTAGATATACGTTTCAAAAATGTTATTTCTGTCAACATCCGATACCAGGAAGTAGGTACTCGTACTGGCAACACAAAAAAGCAATTTCCCCGATAGAAGCAGTCGCAGAAGGAAATTCCGTATTTCTGTAGCTTTCAGGCTTCCACTGGATACATACGTGTTGCCACGAGGGAAAGTGGGCAAACACTTACAAATACCATGATTCTTAAAATAGGAATATTTATCATATTATTAAAACGAAATTTGGATTTCTTTCCATAATTTATTTAAGGAAAATGAATGATAAAATCCGCACTAATAAATATATAGAGAGTCTAATTCTCGATATTTATATATCTTATACGTATTTTTCGTATTTACAAGTTGAGAATCTGTAATGCATTATAAATATTTGCGCTTTGCAGATCGTGTGGGTGCCAGAACCGACGCTTTTTCTTTTATCGACTTTCTCCCTTGCTCTCTCCAGAAGCGCCTGTTGTGTCAATATGAAAAATATTTATGGGGGAGTCGCCATCCACTCTTGTTTCGCGTATCCAACCTTTCTCCGAGGAATGAAATTAAATTTACCATCTAAAGAGAGTCGGAATAGGAAATCCGAAAATATCTAACTGAGATTTATACGTGGATCTCTCTTGTCATATTTCGCAAATTTAATAAAATGTTTAAGACTACTGAAATCTTTAAAAACTCAAATAAAGCACCAAGTTTGCCAATGTTTACTCGGTCGCTAAATATAAATACGTACCTGAAACGAGAGAGTTGATCGAGACAGTTAATTTGAAACTTTTATCTCTTGGCCCCAGGTTAAAGTCAATAACTCTCCAAATTAAGTATACGAGTAATGCAAATTGTAAATTACTTTTGCACGCCGTATTTTAATTTGAAATGTTAAAGTTACAGAAGATCGACATTACAATAAACAAACATAAAACTTATATAGCCCCAATGTATAGTGCGCGTAAATATATTTTTTCTGAATAAAAATAACATATATATGTGTTGCACTAATAGATAATAAATAAATTTATTACGAGTGTATTATAAATTACGACATCAATTCATAATAGTAATAATATTTAACTAATATACGACAATAAAGTCTACATATTTGATAAACGGCGCCATCGGGCATTTTAGCTATTTCTTGCCAGACTAACCGGAGAGCCGGGTATATGGAAATAAAAAAAAAGTGTTTGACGAACGCCATCAATTTAGCCATGACAGAATTATGGCATTTCCCATAGGCTTATTAAGGCACAAAATTTTATTGGGCGCAATATAAAGTTTTATTGCCACTTTGTTGGGCCGCGTTCCCGTCCACGTCGACGTACCCGTTCGCGGGTTCCGGGAAGAGTTATGGCAGTTGGCCGGGTAAGACAATACGTCAAGGAGTTGTGAAATATGATCCAGCCACCCGAGCATTAAATAATATTGGAATTCCACTCCTAGATGTGCATCTGCCGGCCCGTCTCTGCGCCGCTGGCTTTTCTCCGCGGATGGGAGGAAGATCTGGATCTGCCGCTATCCAATTAGATTTATGATTAGGAAACGGGAAAGGCAATATATTGTGTTCAATCAAAGTGTCAGAGCAATTCTACACAAATAACTATTTCTTAATCCTACCAAATTTCGATATTAATCCCACGTTCAATTGAGCCGAGATACGGGCGCTTTGACATGTGTACAAATGTACGCGTGTCGAGATTGCATGTACATATTATAAATTAGGACAATGAACAACGCACATAGGTTTGTATTAGCTGACTAATATATTGCCGTCTATATCATCATCATAGGTGGAACAGCCCTATTGTAGAGCCCTGGTCTCATCACAATTGAACAACACCCTTCTCCATTTTATCCGGTCTGCCACTACGTTGCTCCATCTTCTGTCAAGTTTCAATTGCCGTCTATATCAACAGCTATTTATAAAAATCAACGGGCTTAAAAAAATATATCTATATAATAAAGCCTTTTAAATGCAGCTTTAAAGATTAACAGTCAATGTTCAAACTAAATTCATTGCAATGTAAAATTGGTTGTAAAGTAACTTAATTAAAATTGAATTAACAAACGATATTTAAATGGATACACATTGGAAAAAATTAAAAAAAACATTATTTTTTTAAAATCAATTATAAAAAAACTTGGTTCAAGATGTTTAGTAAAAAATTCTAAGTCATTATAACGGTAATATTAGCATAGATCAGCCTAAAATTCTATTTACATTTTCAAAATCTATCTCCAAATAGAAAAAAATTCGTATATATTTTTTATCAAACTTTATTATATCAAATATCTTATATATTTTTTTGATATACCGATTTGATTTAGAATTTATTACTTTTATTTAACGCATATAACACATAAATTCGCCGGAATTTTTATGTGTTACTTACTATAAAGCAGGTCTGGACAAACATTTTAGCTGAAGGGCTGCAGTAAAAATTTAAACTACGGCGAGCCGCAAATAGAACTTTTCTTTCTAGATAAATATGAATTGCTTGAGACCAATGAAACTGAAATTTGATTTAAAATTTGATGAAATAGGATATAAAATTTGATTTTTTTCTTGGTGTATATATATATATACACTGCTACGTTTCATTTTATCTTATTTAAAGAGGAGCCAAAAAATTAAAATTCGATTATTGATCCGCAAAAGACTAATTTGGCAAGGGCTGTTATTACATATTTATAATTTAACAAGTTATTATATTAGCAAATGTTTTTAATCGCTTATCTTTAAATAAAAAAAATCCGTTAACATGTTTTTTTAACCATTTTCAACAGGCACGTTTAAGACTTTAGGCTGAATTTTTTTCTGACCATATCAATAAATTATTAAATTCTTCCCCAGCGTGTCGCGACGAATAGAAATGGAGTGGATACACCCAAATCATTTCACTTCGCAGTTCATCACTGGTCATGGCGCTTTCAATGACAAACTGGCCAAGCTTGGCCTACGCGACGACTCCACATGTAACCTCTGTGAAGGGCCGGAACAAACTTCGAAACATGTATTGTGGGAGTGCCCGAGCCCAAATTTAGATAGGGATGATATTCACCGCAGTCAGAAAGGCTCCTGGCCCAATCGGCCATACTGACTTAGTTGTTAGTCGCTCTGCCTACAGGGCGTTCTGTGTTTTATCGGGCCGTGTCGAAGCGAGAGCAAACCCGAATTACCCCACTCCATTCCCTACTTAGGTGATTTCATCACAAGTGTGTACGTACGATTTGTTATTGTTATGCCCGGAATGCTCGTTAAGGTAGGTCATCATACCCACTACAGGACGAGCATAAAGGGGATATTATAGATACTATTAGTGTTGTATATATTTAAAACCTTCGTTAACTTTGTAAAAATATTTTATAAAGTATATTCTATAACCATATCAATAAATAATAAATATATTTGTTATTAAAAAAAATATCTTATCTCCGATGAGTAAATCTCCAATTATTCTCGATAATTAAGGTTCCACCAAATAATAATTTGCAAGAGTTTATGACAAGCCATAGGAAGTTTAGAGAAAGCTCGAAATTTGGCTTAATTTCGCACATTCAATAATTTCACCCAGTCCCGCCATAAACAGCGCCGGCGGCTGTAAATCGCGGGATTCCGTTCCCACTATCTAGTAATTACAAGATGCTAGCGCACACGTGCGCCAGCGACTTTATCTGCAAAAGCTCGGGTACATCAGACCCGACAACGGATATACGGACCTGCAGCCGATGTACGAACCGGGGATGTGTTTTCTTTAAGCCTTGTAATTTTCCCACCGCAACTTCACGAAGATACATACTTGCGCAAACATACCGCCGGAGTAAATTTATAATTTCGCGTCGCGGTTTAGGCTGCTTCCTACACGGCACGGAAAGCATACTGGAACAAGTTGTATACGAGAGTTGGGTGGTTTACTGGCCTCAGGTGCAGTTGCAATCGTTGCTTATTTTATCCATGTACCATATGTCAAATCGATTTAGCACTCGAATCTTAAAATATTCATAACGATGCATATAATCTACGATATGTAAAAATATATACGTTGAATTTGATTACATGGGATATTTACATGGTAACGAACGTTAATAATTCCGATTGATATTATTCTATACATAAATATCAGAGTAATGTGAGCATATTGCGTAGGATTTATTCAACACACTTGTTTGTTTGTATCGAATACGATTTTGAGTGATAACTTGCGTTCATGATCATCGCTATTTAATGTTTCTAAAACATATTCAACGGATAAATATTTAATTTAATTTAAATTACGATAAAATGAAATAATTCCATTCTCAGATGAAATGCCGCGATTGAACATTTTTTAATTAACGCTTGAAAGAAATTCTTTCAACGCTGAGAAAATGTAAGCCAGTATAATTTAAGTCAGTGAATATAAACTTTCTTTAATAACGAACGATTAAGTCCACTATTCGCTAGTTTTGGAAGCACTGCTGAGCATCCGTGGGCGTAGTCGCTCTGGTAAATATTAAATTAGAAGTATCATAGCAATAATGGATATAATATAATGTAATTGTATGCATTCACTGCCGGTTGAAAAATCACCGTGTTAAACGTGTGTGGGTGAAAAAAAATCAAATAACCCAAAAGTACAACGAGTGATTTCCTTCCACATCCAAATAGACTCGGAATCACCTCGCGGTATCATAAATTACGCTGACAGGTAATCATCATGTACACCGGTGGTCAACGTTTTAATTTTTAATACAAACAATATTAAAACCCGTGCCATTAATAAACGCTATGCGACCGGCTTGTCCTACTAATGTGGCAATTTATAATTCTTGGACTGCGACACGTGATGGCTTTCATATTTCAAACGGACAAACTACTCCGAGCACCGCTTCTATGCAGGGTCACGCTACAACAGCATTCTGAACACTGTTGGGAGACGGACGACGGCCTCAACAACGACAATATCGACGCGGGACACTAAACGGTCACGAATAGGTTAAACAAATAATATTTGTCCAAATTGAAAAAAAAATCAATAATGGAAAACGATTGAATATTTATGAAACAGTTATGATCCGCGCCATTGTATCCGCCGTGGAACCGAACAAGCCGCGGAGGAATGACAAAACCTATTACGAACCAGATATGTAAGGTACACCTTCACTTGTATTACAAGAGAAGAAGACAAGGCGTAACAGTAATAAAAGAAGATAGATCCCATGCAGGTGTGGCCGGCATCAAGAAGACCTAAGCCATTGGTATGTATGAATATAACATATAAATACCGTAATAAGGTTCATCAACCAGTAATCAGAAAAGTACTAAGTATAATAAGTAATTAATATTTTTATATAGTACCAGGTCAGGTAAGTCAAATTTACTATTCAATAAGTTTAATATCTAGTGCAAATGCAGTGCTGAATAATGAACTAAAAAAATGTATAAATTGCATGTCTGAATATAAGAAAATGCATAAAATGCATGAGTGTGTAGCATAGTTCAAATATTCAAATCATATTCAAACACCGATCGCTTTGTCGAAGAAAATACGCCCACTATTAATTATTTTAAAGCAAATACACTGTTCTGGGCAGTATTTTATTTGATAAAACATTTCTGTTAATTAAGTAAAATAAAACTTTCTTTAAATATGACCAGATTTTTTAACGGTATCCAATAAACTGCATTGCATTTATATATATAAAAGTGTTTATTTATTCGATTATTTATTAAAGCTCGTGGTATACTTTTATAAGTTTAATACAGTTTAATACTGCTTTGGGTTGCATAAATAAAAAGATGATTTCGACAGTACTTATAAAAAAATCGTATTTCGATTAAAAAATTAGGTAAAATCAACTTTTCTTCAGTCTATAATAAGACTGAAGGTCAGATACAATTGTCATTACTGAAGTTGATACAATTGTCATTACGGTGTTATATTAAGATTAACCTAGCCATGTCAAGATATTGATGAAGAATTCATCAATATCTTGACTATTTCTGGTGTATTTTTCATTATAAATAGACCACCTTCGGACGACGCGGTCGGTTTAGAGCCCCCATGAGGGATCGGTTAAAAAAACTGATTTAACCTAGCAGTGCCAATGAGGTATATTTGGGACCCCAAATTTTTTTAATATAAATCCTACGTGTCCCAACCTTTTGTATTTGTCTTAAATAGTCTAAAGAATAAATAAAAATAATCATTGACCTTTATTACCCGCAATTGCAAAACAAAAATAAAAACAACAATTTAATTTTACATTATCACGGACGCGAAGTTTTTGATCTCAACGTACCGGATATGAGCGAGAAAAAACATCGCGCATGTGCAAGTGAGAACGAGACAAAACACGCACAGCACTATGTTCAGGGCGGAACTTCGCCGAGTTCGCACGTCACTTACGTGTCATATTGATTAGCAAAAAAATCCAAATTATCAATAAAATTACGAAGGATATCACGAATAACTATTTATATTCTTAGATAGATCTATTTTTAAAACAAATGTCGAGGTATTGTCGAAGTAGTTATCAAAATCTTGACATGAAATGTTTGGGGTCTATTTTCATACAAAATATACCCCATTGGCCAGAGCCGTTGGTTTCGAGCCGCCGTGGTGGATCGGTTAAAAATATAAATAACATTGATTCTTTACAATAAATTTAGTAACATAATATTTAAAACGATTTTTTATGCAAAAATATTATTCATCGCCATATTTATATTAATAATAAGTCAAATGGATTTTTTTAATGATTTTCTTTGCATATCGACCATGAAAAATCCTAAATTAGCTTAACTGTTAACATTAAATATAAGCAATTTTCAACAAAATGCCTGATAAGATAGACTGTTCAGAATCAAAAATAATTCGTAATGATATGTGATATTATATATTTTATTTTGGAATTCTGCATACATTTTGTGAAATATTACAAAGTAGCTGTTGAATGCAAACACATATTCCCGAGAATCAACAGTAGCATAATAAATTACGTACGCAAAAAAACTAAACCGTGCAAAATCCACATTTTAAGTAAATTGCTTTAATAAACACAGTCGGAAACAGAAAGTGGGGCCACCCTTGTTAAAAACACCTTTATTTCGGAACAGAGAGGCTCGCAAAGAAACATAATATGTACGTATATGTAGAATAAAAATGAAAACGTCTGAGGCATGTAATTTGGGGAAACAGGGCCAAATGGGCCAAGTGGGTACACTCACCCACGTAATTTTATTTGGCCGTGAATTATTGTCCTTTTCTCACCGAGTTCCGGTGGCGTCTGGGCCCATCCCTTCGCTGGCCCCGAAAGGGATTCCGTTCCAAGCAATACCCTTTGTCCCGTTTTGCACATACACCTTCGTAATCCCTTAAACGAACGTGTCGTTGTCACGTTTGAGGCCAGCTCTCCGAAAAAAAAAACCGGAATTTATGAATGAACCCGCTCATAAACACGGCACAATTAGAGATGCCTGCCGAAAAATTAGAGATTAATGATATAAATATCAACAGGTGATTTTGGCATGCCGATAACAAGTAAAAAACTAATTTCCCACCGGTGCACATAAGACACTTTGGATACATTATGCAAACAGGAACGAGATTGCTTTCTACATGCATACGATGCAGCGAAAATTAGTTTCGAACCAACTTTCCTAAGCAAACGATATTATATTTTGTAGTATTCCCCAAAGATCGAGAAAATTGAGCTCGTTAGCCAAAGTATCAATCGAAGCTTTTAAGTCTAAATCCCCGCCGATACACGGTTTGATAAGCATTGTTTGTCATTTCTTTGTTAGAGAGCTCTTGTCGACCTTTCCGACAATGGAGCCCCATTTTTAGAAATCAGATTTTTCGATACAACGCACTACCCCGCATGACAAAGGATAGGTGTCGAATTTAAAAAGCCGCCATTGTCAACCATCAATTTGGTTCCATGCCATGAATTTAATTCGGAAGTGTTTCAGTGTGACGGGTGCTCAATGCAGAGTTGCAAAATTTAAAAAGTGGATATTGAAAAAATGCAATATGAAATATTGCCGTGTCGGGATTTGATTTCAATTTAAAAATGAAACTCTCACGGTCCGAATTAAATATAAACTTACAAGAACACACAGAGTCACAAGAAATTCTTGCGGTTACAGAGGCAATATTCGGGCACCGACCACAAAATTCTACCAACCCTCCATGTAGCACAGTTTGTTCCGAAAGTCACGTAACTTCATGCAAATTTCATTGAATTTAAAGGAGATAGATATATGGATCCAATTTAATATGCGATCGAACAATACAAAAGAAAGTTTCGTTATTAATAAAAAAAAGAAAATATACAGGAATTTAATGTCCTGATTTAATTAAACATGTGTTTATTGAAAACTATTGTATTTCTGAAACATGATGTATATTTTAATACACAGTAAAGCCGTGGAGATCACAAACCACGCATACACGAGTATGGGATGTAATTTAGAAGCTGGAGAATTTCTAGAGACAAACGTGGAAATTAATCCTTCTAAATATAACAGTGTTTATACAAAATGCGGTTTTTGTAACATACTATGATTATTTCATAGTATGTACAAATACATTTCAACAATTGTGAAGAAACAACAAGTAATATTAACGGAGAAAAAAATACTCATAACTAAAACAGAAAGGCACATAGTACTATTAAAAAAAATATTTCGCAAAAACGAAGAATATAATTAATATATAATAATAATAAAATTCATTAAAAGAAAACTTTATTTTTTTATATTTTTTTCCACATTCAGCACGCCCAACATCAACACCACCGTACGCCACTGATAAAAATATTGTTGAATTCATTTTTTTCACAAACTTCTTTGAGTGATAAAATTTTTCAATTATAATTTTATTAATGCAGCTCGCAATATTTATTTAAGATATACACATAATTCTAGTAATTTCATCTAAAACTCGTCTAGAATTGATCTCATTAATAAGAAAACTGATTGGAAACTTAGAGGTATCATTATCGTCACTTAAAGTATGTCTATTGGAAATATGTCGACATAATGTTGGCTAAAATTATCAAAACCTTCTATAGTATAGAAGTTGGTATAGAATCTATACCAACTTCATTTGCCAGTGACAATTCCGCATTCAGAATTCATATATAATATGCATAACTATGAAGTTCCATTACAAATTTTACTACACATACACTTACGAAGAAAAATATCAGTCCGTGAATATATTTTACTACCGTCCGTATATAAACGACTATAAAGTATCCACAAACCGCAGCACGTAGCTTTTTATGAATTATGTTTCACCGTTCCGACTTCAGGAATAATCATCGAGTCCTGGGATTAACAGCCGGATGCGTGGGACCACAACGACAGTTATTCTAATCACGTCGCTTCTTCGCCATCTATTTATTATTTTCAAATCAAGGCAGTTAACCGCCCGGTTTCCGCCGGAGAGCTAGGTGGTGTGTCATGGAGGGGGCAGAACGCGATACTGCGCGCGCACGTAAACGGTTAATTTTAATTCTGAAAGCTATAAAGATAACAGCTAATGAGGCTTAAAGAGTTTTGCCGCATGAGAAGCCCCGGGCTCCTCGTATGGCCAAAAAGCAAAGATTGGTCATAAAATCAAAGTGGAGAGATTAGATTGGAGGCACGACATAATATTCGCATGAAACGATGAGCCAATTTAAACTATTTATTACCATCCACAATGTACACACGAATTACGTAACAATCTTGTAATTAATAAACCCGTGTATTGTATATGCGGTGTTTGACACTTCCACCCAAATTAAACCACTAATCACAATCAATTGCCTATTGTTCGCATGATACACCAAATTCTATTCGAATGTTCTATCTCTCAAAACATCTCGCGTCATATCTGGAAACTGTGCGCATAAATATTTCGCGATATGTTAATAAATCATAAATTATAACCATGTAAATATGATTCATTGTTTCAGTCGTGAATACAATTCAATGCGTATGCGAAATGGCCGCAATGAAAAGCAAAACTTTATTATGCTAATAGTTTACGATTACGATCGAAACGGGCCCGGTTATGCCGAAGTAAATTTTCCATTTCCATCAATGCCGACGTTTTCAATCATCGGATCGAATCTCGACGCACTACTTCATAAATAAATATTTATTTCAATTGGCGATATGGTATGGAGTAATAAATTGCGTCAGGACGGGCGGGGCTCAAAGTTGGCCCTGCGCGAGTGAAAAGAGTTATCCGGCTGCATACAGCGAGAACCACATATATTGCGACAAAATAAGCTTTGGCAATAAGTCCAGATTTGCTTTAGCAAATTTTCTCCGTTACAATAAAATATATTATGCGAGTTTTGTGGAAAACAGTATTTATATTAATAAATAATTAAAAAGTTGGTACTCCTTGCCCTAGAATTCGAGCAAGATATGTAAATTAATGAAATTTAGAAAGGATGTAACATAAAAAGCTATACCTCTGAAGTAATTATAGCTAAATTAATATATATGAATAAAGTAATTGTAGCGTTTTATAGATAATTCAGTCTATATTTTTGAAAGTGATATATCAATTCGGGTGATTTTAATTGTAAATATGTTTATTATGTAAGATAATTATTAAAATTATTATCAATTGCAATTTTAAATTTATATTTTATTCCCATTTTGCTATTCTGAGATGTATTTTTTTAAACTAATAACTATATAAATCCTACATGTCACAAACCTTTTGTATTTGTCTAAAAAAAGTCTAAATAATCATTAACCGTTATTGTCTATAATTGCGAGAAAAATAATAATACCAACAATATTCACTTCTGTCGCAAAGGGCGTGGATATTTTTTCTAGCTCGCATCCGGTGCGATGTGCCGAGTGTGAGTGAAACCGTGGGATTGACACGTGGCGCGAGAATTCAGTCGACGGCGTGTCCTCAGTCTGTGGCGGTATATTCCCCAATTTGCTTGTCATTTATTTACGTGTCATAACAATTAGTAGAAAAATCGAAAATATCGACCAAGTTATAAAGCATATCATGAATAATAATAGATAACATAAATTGTTAGAAGGGATGAGTATAGTTTCCGGGTATTCGTAGTATTACTATTGCGTGCCAGCTTCGCATTAGAGATTAACCCAATTAGCAAACTGCATCGCGGATAATATTAAACGAAAAAACATTTTCCTGATCTCTGACATTGCCTATCAATAATTTGAGCATTGTATCCATAGTATAAAAGTGAGTATTTATATTAAGATCCTTGCTTTTGGTTTTATTTCACATCCCATGATCTCAATTTATATTTAACATTATGTAGCCACATATTAATTCATAAGCGCCGCAATTTAATTCAAATTATTAAGTGAATAAATACGGTGATCCAGAACTACCTTACGGAACGTGTCATGTTTGTAAACGATACGATGGCCCGGAGGCCACGATATGGTATGCCTGAGATTGACAAGAGTGAAGATGATTTGACTGGGAGCCAAAGACCTTACCTCGCGTTGCGATCTCCGAGCAAATTATTGCTTCGGTTTTTTGCTCATAATGCAAATGCAAATCGGTTCGATGATGGCGTTCTAAGCATTTATTCCGCGTAATGGTAGACCGTTTGCGACTGATGCACTTAAATGAAAATTACTGCAATATATGATTAGAATTATACTATCGCCACTATAGCATTGCCTATTAAAAACAACGCTGAATATTTCATCGCATCAAAAAGTTTCATCATAAATAGCCTATGAATTATTAGCAACGGCAAAAAGGAACGGGTGAGGAATATTAGAGGGTCGGGTTCGGCGGGGGAGGTGAGATGAATATTTTACAAGAATATAAATTAAAATTTTCGGCCATAAATTACTGACATAGTCCATTATGCAAAGTGCAGTGAGATCATTTGGTAATACCGGAAGCATCGTCAATTAGCTACACAATTAAAAAAAACGACTTTTTTTAAATATGCATCGATCGCTAGTATCGTTTGTAACGAAGTTTAGTAAAATGCACGTAGACGATGCATATAATGCATATTTGATGCATTTCACCATGCTGCGGGTATTGTTACGGGGTATTGAGTTTATTATTGATTTAAGCCTGCGAAGTTGGAATAAACTTCCGCCAGTGTATTATACCATCTATTTTCTTATCCCAAATTGTAACCACGTACAAAATAATACAATTCAAATTATTGCAATATTTTGTGAGACGACTACTAAACTAATAATTATGGAGATTAAATCGTATTGTCCTTACAAAATTAATATGAAATAAACTATAATAAATTTTATTATTTAAAAATATTCATATTTTATGACTAAAGATTTTAGCATACTCTACGCCTACGATTGCCCTTTATGGCTGCGATTTATAACAGCACTAGGCAAATACGTCGGACTTACGTGCAATTTAACCATAAAATATACATAATATATATAAAACATTTAATTTTCCTAAGTTCTAGTGTTCGGTGCAACACACCTAGAGAGGATTAAACGTTGAATTTTACATCTAAAATAAATTACACCAAGAGCGTTGGGTAAGATGCGAATGTACATTATACGGCAAATTGAATTGCATAAATTTACCCACCACTATTGCCAACCACGAACAAAACCATTGGTACCACTGCCAATGTAATATTATATTAATAATAAATATTATTTACCGCTGGTAAAATTAATGTATGTATTAATATGTATGTACATACACAATTAGTAAATTAAATCGTTGATTCCGTATCAAACATATAAACTGAAAGTGTTTATTTAGCGAAAGGGAAAATTTTCAATAATTTAATCTGGGTTTCTGAAGATAATAGAATCCGATGGAAACTTTACAAATATAATTAATCAAATTCTGAATAATTGAAAGACCGAAACGGCCCCCGGCATACAAAAATAGTATAATCTCTCCGGAGCCGCATTAACACCACGTAAAATGGGATTAGTTGTGGGATCAGTCAAAATAAACTATTTGGGAAATAAATTTCAACTCTATTTCACGTCTAAATTCTTAACAGAGTTTCCAGCGGTGGATTATAAAAGTTTTAATCTAATTCGTATTTAAAAAAATGCAATTTAAAACTAAAACGCAACATATATCACAGCTGAAAGAAACCGAAAGGAAAAATATATAATTCGGCTACATAACGATATACTTTTAAAGGCGAGAGCATACATACGCAGACCCTAATACGAATTCCAATCGCATATAATGGCAAAGAATTTCAAAAATGGATGTTCATTCACCTACAATGCCAAACCAATAAGAGCATATCGCCAAAAAAAAATTGAAAACATTTCATTCATTCGCATGGCAGACACAGAGACATTTGGCATCCAGACAAGCATCCAGATCGAATAAAAAATATGCGCCATTCAGAGATCGAAGAAAGAGCCAGGATTATATATTGATCGCATCGATAGGTCCTCGAATGTTTTTGCAGGTTATACTATCCATTAGCGACTTGTTATCGAAATGCAAATTGATATTAAATTATGTATCAACACCGCGCACACATAAACACGAAGAGGTCCCAAGGTGGTCTGGTCTGTACCAAAATCAATACGGGAATGTGGAGGAACTGTAATAACTCGGCAATGCCGATATTCAATATGCAATCCGGCGCTATTAGATGCGGTGAGACCATTGCGAATTGAGCATCGTTAATAGATAATACGTATAAATAACTAATTATGATTAACCATGATAGAAATCATTAAAATTGAATGCCTTTCATAACTATTGTGGTAACTAATAAATAATTTAAAATGTATTATCACTCGTAAATTGTTCGATGAGTGGCTTCGGCATAATGTTGGTATAACTTTAAATATTGACAAAGTAATAATTCGGAAAGGTTTCTATGATCTTTCAAATTACAAATTAGTATTGCGTTTCTATTATGATAATATATAGAGAATTTTATTAACCGATCCATCACGGCGGCTCGAAAACAACCTAATGTCTTGACTTTATTTAATTAAATGGATTATTCTAAGAATAAATATAATTATTCATAATATGCTTCATAATTTGGTCGATATTTTGGATTTTCTAAGTAATTAATATGACGCGTAAATGACAAGCGCACGGTTTCACTCGCACTCGACACAACGTGCCGGATGCGAGCGAGAAAAAATATTACGCCCGTGGCAACAGTAGCGAATAAGGTTTTTTTTTAATTTGGGTAAAAAATCATTGCCGAGTTTAATAACTGAGTTTAAATGTATAGAGGGGAAATGCAAAATGATAAGAGAGTTGTACATACCATAATTGTATGTTTTTATAACTCGAACTGTGTATTTAATTAATGGCAAAATTGATTTGGCGAGAGGAGGACCGTTTCCCTGCAGTGCGGCTGTATCGAGACGGAATGTATCGCGATGTCGGCAACCGAGCTAGCTCCAAAGCCCCTGAGCTCCTTCGACCAGACGGACATTAATTCGGATTTCACTAACAGGTGTTTCCGAGCCGCGATACTTTGGGGCCTCCTCGTCCCAACAGGAACAGGGAGACGTCAGGATAATCCCAGCTGAAATTCTGCTTTATAGCCGATGCGGTGTGCCTCACACACTATTCGCCGCTAGTTGTGTAATTTACACCGGCTCGTAACAATTGTAGCAGGCAGCGCAGATCGCGTGTGTATTCTAAATCACTTTAATTAAACTTGTTCTTGGGCCGACAAAACAATTGTAATTGTTTTGTCTTCCCCGTTCTTGATTTAAATTTATCGCCGTTATTTATGCGTATTTTTTTTTAAACTCACTGCCAAAATCCTGACACTTCGACGCACGACTTGACGATAATTGTTATAATTGGACGACATTATTTGTGTGAATAATGCGACGACGAGTGCTGCTGGTTTAAATAACCGGATTTAAAAAGCAACAATGTGTAAACTATGCCAAAATCGTATTTATCTTCTATACAATTTGGCAAAATCGGTTTGACGTATTGTGAACCATGAATTTATGCCTCCAGGGACGAATTGTACCAAACACTTAAAATTAATCTATGGTATTAAAATATTTAACAGAATTATACACCATAAATAGATATCATTATTTTAAGCTGCCTCTGAAAAATCTCATCGATCTTATATGTGATTGTTCTGATAAGCAGTTTAAATAAAAGCTTAATTGTTAAGAAAAATCATAATTAATTCTTCATAATAAACTGCACTGTAGTTTTTTTTTAATTAAATTGTGGATTTTACATGTTCTGTGTTAATCAACAATTATATACCTATTTCTATTATAACCGCTAAATACGTTCCAAATGATACCATTATTTAGGACGACTCCACGTCTTCCGACTTTTGGCATCTACTGCCCACTCTACTTACAATACATGTTAGTTTTTAATATTTTTTTGAACAATGTCGCCAATCTAATACTCACAATTAAATTAAATCTCTGGATTGGCCTGTAAACAATCCAGGAATAAATCCAATAGAACACGTATAGACGTGAAAAAAATAAGAAGCAGTTAGATATAAGTAGACAATTCTATAAGTTAATTATTCGATACATGTTTGTGAAATAGAAATACAGTCAGTTTTCGACTTACGAAGTTCTGTTCCGCTACCTTGGATGCAAGTCTAATTTCATACTAAAAATAAACATAGAAGGTATGTGAAATTTTGTTGATTGCTAATTTTTAACTTTTAAATATAATAATTATAAACAATGTTACTTATGCTACTCTTATCCATCGGTAACAAATTTTCAGCGGTTTGTTTTCCTTATAATAATATGTAAACATGATTAGGTTACTTTGTATAGTTTATCGTCTTTTTTTAAATAACTTTCAAAATAACATGTAATGTGTTTTCTGAATGGGGTGGCGTACCTTCAGAGATCTATTAGTGTCTGAGTAAATATAAAATGTATTTTTTTTTAATTTCATCACTGATCTGGGTAAAAGCTGAAACTATGGCGATTTCCACTTTTTGTAGTCCTGTTAATTATTTTTTTTCGGTAGATCGTTCTTTCTCAATATCGATCAAGTGTTGTAAGTTCCCCAACATCATTTTTCAAAGGAAGAATTACATATTCATTGTCGACTTCTAGATTTAGTCTATTAGCAAATTGTAAAATATCTGCTCTACTTTTAAACATAGCGGTTTAAGATGCGTAATGTTCGTCTACCCTTCTAAGGTATTTTTAATGCATGATGGATGTTGTATTTTTTACATAGTGACTTATTTTACAAGTGATTATAAAATCAAAGTCAAAGTGAAAGTACGAATTTGTCATTTTGATGTAAGCGCGAATGGTCGTAAGTCGAGAGCTGACTGTATCACACTTCGATCGTAAGGCGTATGAAATTTATTATGAAACGCAACGAAGATGTGTTTAATTTTCAACTAATAATACGATTTTATGTTTTTTAAACTTTTACACCAAAAAAATAACTTGATGACAATTAATACATGAAGGTCGATACGTCTCAAAACTTTTGAAAAAAATTACGGTATATTAATTGGTTTTTTACATATTGATAGTAAATGTTAAATCTAGTTCATAGATAAATTCTCAATTTATAAGCTAATTCAAAGGCGTTGTCTCTAGAGTGGCCAACATCGTATATGTATATGTAGACCTACCAGCTGATTGGCAGCAAAGATAAAGAACAACACTGTGGTTGTGAAAATTACATTCATAAGATGCATTCACACTATACCAAAAAAATAAACGATGTGTACACACACAAACACGTTTAAACAAAATAAATTCGATAATTATATGGCCGATTCGGTCCTGGGCGTAACGAAGCTCAACTGTGTCGCCCATATGCGCCACAAATCGTAAATGGGCATCCATTAGCCGTAACCGTGCAATACGAAAACTGTAACAATGACAGCCAGAAATTTTAGGCGTATTATGTTCCCATTCTGTTCCTGTCCGTGGTGCCGTTGTCCGCGGACAGAATGCCGGAACGTGCTCGGTATTGTATCGGGCGGATTTAATAGGGACATGAATGGGGCCCGGGACAGCTTTTTGCAATGTGTCGATATCATACATACCCGCACAAATGAATCGGTTGGTCTATTACTGCCGAAAAGACACTAGTTTACGGATGAATCGACTTACCTGAAACGGAAAAAAAATAAAATTAATACATAAAATGTAATAGAATAATTTTACACAGTCGCCGAGAAAGATTGTGACGGACATCGCTCTACTTAAAACAAACATCGATATGGCAAACAGTAATATTTACTCTCGGTCGTGTTGTGTGCATAGAGACACACACGTAAACACAACTAATTAACATATTTGATTAATAATTTATACACCCTGTATTACAGAAAACTATTTATTTTCGATGTGCTACCATTAATAACTACCGAAATTTGAATATACACAAGCCCATATTCACACGTGTCCATTTATCACGAAAATATTGTCAGTGGTTAATGTGTATATGGCGCTTTGTATCGTGAAATAAATACTAATCAAACACCTGTTTACCATATTTACGTCGTAAATTACATTGAATAAGCTTTCGGGTATTTTAGGAATGAATCGCGGTAGGAAATTGATAATTTTTCAAACTTAACAGTCGGATTAATTAATAGGTTTTTTTTGTATTTCATATGCAAATTGTGTTTGCTTAACATTCCGCTTCCAGAATTCAATTATTAACGATGGAATATTATTTACAGTGATTTTAAAATAAATTATCGTATTGTCCGTCGACTCGCGCTGTCCATCCCGTGGTGGCATCGGGAGATCAAACAATTTGACCTCGACAGACTGCCGAATGTACAGATGAAATAAAATAATAAAAACAAATATGTTTACATATGTGTAATGTATGCAGTGGATTCTTCGAGTACATACATACACACGCCGTGCCAAACTAGTTCTTGTATGCACATGTGTGTGAGAACCGCGGGACTCATTAACGATACAAATTGATAATCTCCTCGGAATCATCGATAAGACGTTGAAACATGGCGGCAGTGATTGATTTTCTTGAAAAAGAAACGAACGAACGAACGGTCGGAGCGAGTAATCGAACGATTAACCTTTGACGAACCGAACGGGAGTTGCTTGCAAAATAAAACGATTGAATAGTTTATGCTGATCTTTGCAAGATCTTTGATATAAATAGGTATTAAACATCTTTAATGAACTTATTTGTGTTTTCAAGCAAAATAAAGTTTTTGACTAAACTGATTGTGATGAATACTTTAGTGTCTTGTTAAAACTACATTTTTCGTTTTATTGTAGTAACCAAATATATGAAATTCCAAATAAACAAGATCAAGACTTTAGAAAGCTTTTATTGTACATTATTAACCTAGCCGTGCAGATGGGATCTATTTGGGACCCCAAGTTTTTGATTTTTCTCGAATTCAAAATAAATCCTACATGTCACAAAATTTTTGTATTTGTCTATAAAAGTCAAAAGAATTTTAACTTTATTATCCGAAATTGCGAAAAAAAAATAAAAACAACAATATTCGCTTCTATAGCCACGAGCGTTTTGTTTTTTCTCGCTCGCATCCGGTACAATGTGCCGAGTGCGAGTGTAAACATGCGATTGACACGTGTGGTGGGTTACGAATCGGTTAATAATTTAATGTTTTAGTTTTGGTTAACAGTGATAGTTATGCCGATGGGCAATAAATAGTTTATTGTTGAACTTTTTTCTGTTGTATTAAAATACTATTTATCTTCCTAAGAATAAAAAAATAAACGGTAATAATGAACGCATATGCTTACAATTTTATGAATGAATTTTTGCTTGAAGTAAAAACATCCTTATATAGATGATTCTATTAATATATCAAACTTTCATTTATTTGTATTAAAAACCGTATTATTTTCTGCCTTTATTAAAAGTTGATTGATGAAAATTCTACAAACAATATGCCAAAAGTTTTAGACTCATCCTTCTAATTACCAAAACATAAATTACTTATTCAATCTGCTTTGAAGCGAAACTCATTTTTGTTTCACTTCAATATGAATCTTTTTTCTTTTTAGAAAACATCGTATCAAAAAAAATTCATTCAATTAAGAGCATCAAGACATACGCAAAATATACAGCCTCATTTGTGTATAAAATGTCGATGGTGCTTATGTATTTTACACAAAATTTATTAAAACGGCAAATTGTGGAATTGTATCCGCGATCGTGTGCCAAATATGAGACGTATTTGTCGAAACAGAAAATGTCTGAGACACAAAGCCTTATTCGCTCCGATGGAAAGGAATGGTGCCAAAAAGTCGAGGAGCAAATATGCTCCACGTGCCAAATGTTTGCTCCGCTATTGCACAGAACCATTGTGTAGAGGTTCAAAATATGAAACTATCGGTAATTGCAGGGGCTAATGGCGCGATAAGATAATGAGTGTGATAATAACGAATGAATGTCTTTGGGATTATAATAATATATAGTTTTTTGTATAATATTTATGGGATACCAATCGTGGAATGTAATACAACTCGAGTTTAACCCTTGGCTCGCTAGCCGACCGCAATTCTATATTGTGGTCAATCGTAAAACAAGGGGACATCCAAATTGAGGAAGTCGGTTTTTAGTCTTGGGAATAAAAAAAATCAAACGAAAGAAGTGAAGCAGATGCATGTTAACCTGCTGCCGGTCATTTATAACTGTCAACCGCCATCGAGAAATATTAATCACAATAGTGGTTACATTCGGACCAACAAACAAATTATGGGTATGAATTTAAACGATCGTTTTACATAAAAAATTAAATGATTGAGCGATACTCCCATCACTAATATCCCGAATTTAAATCCCAAAATTTGTATTCAATTAGAGAACGACGCTTCGGTATGAACAGGTGTCCATTGTTAAACCTCTTCTCGACAATAACACCCAGGTAACATCTTCCTCACAAATGCATTTCCGGACGTTTTGTTGAATATTACTACGAAATGTGACTGAATTGGTTTCCTGTCAGCCATATCAGTAAGAAAAAAATGAGCACAGGACACATTGTGACACGGTATCGTTGACTTCCTTTTATTCCCGCTGGTTTGTATCAAGTTTTTAACACAGAGACGTGCCCTGAAAAATAACTTTGAGATGGTGGGCATTGTTAGCCCCAATATGCACGTGTCCATGAATAAATAAAGTTTTTCATGAGAAATAATTAAAATAAAAAAAAAACATATCGTGTATATCATCTGAAGCAGGTGTGAATTCAAAACAATATAAAGTTATTCATTGGTAATACGTTGTATTAAAAGTTTGTTACACAATTAAACATGATAAATAATCACAGTACACATGTAAAATTTAATTTGCAAACTCTTTGCCCAGCTACTACGGGTTCATCCCGCATTTATCGTCAGTCGTCGAGTAAACATTTTCAAAGGATTTTGTAATTAAGTGTAAAATCCACAAAAGGTCACTATTGCGAATATTAAAGATTATTTTTTTCAGACTCTCGACCATTCATCATGAGATCGATATTTATTTTTAAATGAATAATATTATATTTGATGCGTTATGTAATTTTATTACTTCCGAGACATATATTTGCGCATATATCATGTGTAATACAAATATGATGAAGGGAAAACATTGTACGACTCTGGATTAGAGTCATCAATCTTGAGCAGCAAAATTAAACGTCAAAATATTATTGTACAGCAGAAGACCCCCTTTCTGTTACTTCCTACTACAACGATGATGAGCTCTAATTATATAAGCATTTGCCGGTTATTTTTGCATAAAAACGTGAATAACGAATTGTCGCAATTTGCAGCAACAATTTTTCATCGTAGCAGTGACGAATGTTGCATAATTTCATAGAGATAAATTCGTAATAATAGAAGAAATTTTTATTTCTATTCGTGCCGTTAACAGTGCCGCTCATGAAAATAATCAGTCCCCCAAATTTTTGTGCGCAGGTATAAAATTTATGTTGCTTTGAAAATAAAAGGTATTTCAATATATGAGCTTTTCTCCCCTATCTTTGTTTTAAAATATAGCCCGGCAAATCCGCAGCTTCTCCCAAGAAAATATTACTTAGAAAAAATACATAAATTAAGACCGAAACCGAAAACCATCCGACGGTCATAAACCAACCAACCACCCGGTGGAGAAGTTTAAACGCGAAAATACGCTGACGTTTAAAATTTAAAATAAAACCGCCCCTTAAAAATGTACATAAAAGAAGTAAAATAAAGGAATTTGACGGGCATGTAGGTAGTGGTAAATAACGGAGACCTAAATCACCAAAAGCATATAAATATAAAATATATACGGAAATAAATAAACTCAGATGCAGTTATTTTCAACCGTTGAATTGCATCATAAACAATTGTTATAGACATTTTAAATGCTTTAAACATTTCACCCACATGCTCCAAGAAATTGCCATAAATATGATATTCTATCAATAGTAAACATCAATATATTATATACGGAGAATAAATAAGGGAGTTGCCACGACTGAAAGACAGGTCATCACGTGTAATTTGGGAAAGAACCCAACCAAATTTTCACCCCATACGTCAAGCTGAGGCATTCATGCGTCATCGAAGCACTAGTTCGTTGGCTTATGTCAAATAAATATAATATACAGTACACATACAAATCAACAAACAAAGCTCGATCAGAATATTTGAATGATTTCGAATTTAATAGTTAATGATGCAAAATGTATAAATCGATTTTCCATTTTAATAATTGATATTATACTCAATGACTGAATACGTATATAGTAATTAATATTATTAACTATACCTTGCTAAAAAAAGTATAATAAAATTGTATCTGTCTATCGCGTAAATCGAGAACTAACTGTATTCACATATTTCCATTATTAATATTTTTATACTTGAATATTAAATAAATCGTTCGGTATGTTGTTTGCCTCTTTCGGCAATTCAGTTTCTATCTCCACAATGTTGGCAAAATATTGCACCTTCATGTTTTTTACATGAGAAAGTAGACCCGAGGGCCATGTCTGGCAAATACGGAGGCTAAAAATTCATTCTACGAAAAAAAAAATTCCGGATCAAACTTTAGTTAATTAATCCTGTGGTTTCTCCTCCGAATTATAGGATAATAGTTTCAATGGAGAATCCAATTCTTGTTTATAATACGCCGCGATTTTTCCAGAATTCCTACAACTTATACGTGTCTCCGTATGGTCCAGAGACAAAACGACATCAGGAGCTTGGCGCGTCTCGGGAATGTTTTACCGGAGCCAAGGTAAACAGGCGCACGTCTGAAAATAAAATTTCCTTGAATGCACACGTTCAAGATTGTAACAAATGCACCGCAGTGTGCAGCTAATGGGATTTATTTTCAGAACTAACATTTTTGTACAGCACACTGCATATTCGTAAGATATACTGTATTATCTCAAAAAAATTGTTACAACATGACTTTTTTACCACATCTGCAATGTATCTCTATGGTGTCATCTTCGTGTGCAGGCTTATTTTTTTTTTCATAAACAATTTCACCAAAATATTAGAAGGTCTCGCATATCACACAAGCATGAAATATGTGACAGGAAAATCCTTTCAGTATTTTTTAAGGACGCCATTATATATGCGTGCGTTTATAAGTCGGCCATAAATAAAAGTGAAGAAGCTCATAATGTTTTACAAGCGTAAAACTAAACGGAAGAGTAAATCATAAATGTGACAAAAAAGCGGACAATTTGTCATCCGGAAATACTGGAGCGGGAGAGAAGGGCCACTCCCCCACGGGCCCCGTTAATGATTACGAATGACTTGTCAAACTTGTGACTGAGCAACCTCTAATCTTTATGTTGACGTGCGATATAAAGAAGCCACAAGAATTAGTGGCAAAGAGTCGCGTGAGGAACATAAAAAAAATCTTACATCAATGTAATATTCTATTTTAGAACATAATTTATTTCTCGAATAAAATAGACATTTATCGACGACGTTAATATACAGGTTGTAAATAATCAAGCTAAAAACTAAGATGCAAGTTAATGGTATAAGCTAAATGATACAAAATTCATCAATTGCCTTATAAAATTGATGGCAACAACGGGGCAAATTAATCTTGGCGGTTTTAGGGAGGAGGAGCTGGAACTTTGTAGCCGAGTGCAACGCTGTGGACCCCTCCCCAATAAATATGCTGTCCGAAAGTTTCGGATACTTAAAAAAGTTGGAAAGATCATTTGTAAAGTTGGCGGGTTTCAAACTCACCGCTTTTCTTTGTCATCTATCACTGTCATAATTATAAATGTTTCCAGTCATCATCTCACATTGCGCACTTTTCCGTCGGGCGCAAAGCCCGAAGGAGGCGCGCTCGCTGAATGCGTAATGAGAGAACAACCTGCGACCTTCTAACTCCACCGACGACCACCGGTAATTAAAATATTGATATTTTAATTTTGGGGACCACAAAGGGAATATTAAATTCGGTCGAGGGGGTTAGGTAAATAAAAATGATGGAAAACCCGCGGGATTTCGAGAGGAAGACATTTTAAACGAGGGCAAAAGTATAATTAGTGCTCTTTGATCCTCAATCTTGCCCAAGAAAATTTTAACCGAATCACAAAATTAAGAAATTTTCTTTGCCCAATGATTACGAGCGAGCTGACAATTTTTTGAATTATTGTTGTGTAAAAAAATGCAATGCTTATTTATAAAATCGGGAATTTATTCAGACGTGCGACGCCACAGGAACTGATCCCGGAAACGCGGCCGCTGTGTCAGGAACCCTGACCTGCATATCTTTGAATGCGACCGGTTAGCAAACAAGTCTCGACAGCTTCTACAAATACTACGCGAGCATCCTGTAATGGATGCATGGGTAAATTCACTCGTATTATTTCTTAAATCATATAAAACATGAGTATTCAATTTTCTCTACTAATACAGATAAAATTATCATTATCGTTGGTGTGGATCAATACGTCGGTATTGCTGAAACCCTTTGTTATAAAATTGATTGTGGAGCTATTTCAGTTGATGGCTATACCCGCCAGTTATAGACGTAACAGGGAGTGTAGTGGAGAGGTAGGAGGAGGGCGTGAAGAGGGTTAGAGTATCCTAGTTATTAGAGTAGATGCTTCCTAGCAATAAATATGACGTATCAGCTCCTCGAGTCAACACTTATTACAAATTAATCATAGCATGTTTGTTCGGCTCGGATGTCAGACTGACACCCCTGATCGGGAGGAGGAGGCTATCACCCTTTCGCTCCTAGCAAGAATCACTCTGTTTTATGAAAAGTTGTTTTTTTGACCCCCGAAACAGTACACGATGGTAAACATAATAAATGATAGACGCGGTTATTGGACAAGGTCGAAATGAAAAAAAAGGCAAATTGGTTAGAATATCACATTCGTTACTAATTGAAAATGTCAGGTAACAAATACCACATACATGTTATTTTTTTCTACGGGCGAAATAACAGTCCTACATTTTTCAATAAATTAATATGAATTTTTACACGGTAGATTATTTAGTACATAAAATGATGTCCTTTGCCTTACTGAACAGCGGGACGTAACAAGGAAGTAACGGGCGAAATCGAAAGTATGGGGTTTTTAATGGACCGTGTGTAAAAATAAGAGTTGAGTATATATGTATTGATATTCAGTTTTTAAATAATTTTTAATAATAATTATCCCGTAAAAATAGTCAACAGGATTTGCTGTGATATTTTCATTATAACAATAGATAGTTGGCGCATATTATCTGGATAACGAAATGAAGAAAATACCATCAACTCTATCCTACTTCTTTGATTTAACTCTCGCATAAATAAGTCTCACATCCAAATACACTAGTCAATAATCAAATGTTTCATTTTGTTTAGTTATTAGATGATGAATAAATATAATTACTGAGATTATATCTATTTCTATAGTAATTTGCGATGATTTTGGAATTGAAACCGCAACACTGTTGGCGACAGAACAGTATCTCGATGTCGAAAATCAACGTTATGACAGGGATAATGTAGATTTACCAACAGGATGAGGTGCCCAAACCAGAGGCGAGCTTGGGCTACGGAAGGTGTCACGGCTGATAAGCTGTCATGGAGTACACGATGGTGCTACATAATGCATGCCCGGCACCCATACGAGGCCGCGGCTGCGGCACCGGTCTCACCCCCTCCCTTTGTCCCATCCTCCTCTGAGACAACAATTTATGGTGATATATTTAGCTGGGATTACACACAAGATCTATAGCCGTGTGGATTTTTTCCTTTCGTCCTGGTACACGTGTTGTCTACACATTTTGTCAAGAAAATTCCTCGCACCGACGAAGATCAATAGCACATCAAATTGATGAAAAAACTAATATATTAAAAAACTGATAAAAAGTATTAAAAAAATGGCTAGATAAATCCTATATTAAAAAATTAAATATGTTAAGAATTAGCATTAAAGTTGAAGTAGAATTTTAAATAGTTTTCGGTACATATTTATTACAATATTTTTCATATAAAGTTCACATTTAATATAATATTTTTAGTCTAAAGATAAATTGTTCAAATAGGGCTGCAAAATAAATATGTATAAATTCCGCAAATCTGTTCGGATAGGGCTCGGAGATGATAAATGTTAGGGCTCTCCGCCCGTGGCAGCCGTCTCGTTAATTCGGCCCATTATATTATACGAACATGATATTGGCTTACGAAAGTATAGTAGTTTGACTTATTACCCCCGGAAGTTTAATGCGAAATAAATTTCTTAATAAACCCGAGGCGAACTTGGGCACGCCGGGATCAAAGTTGTAATCCCGCGGGAAGTCTGTCGTCAAATAAATTATTTTAGTAGGAGACATCCCAAAGTTAAACTTGCACTTAAAGAGATACATGCGTTCGCACAACTTTTTCAATGATGAAAATACCAAAAATATCCATAAAGCGAGTGGTTTACTGGCTGAAGCACGCGGACCCGAAATGTAAATGTGGGAGAAACATTTTTTTTTTGGTATCAAGCCAATGTACTTCCGGTTTATATACTCGTCGAAGAATGGGAAAATGTGGATGTAACAAAAATACTGAAAAATATTTAGAAATTTACACATGTATGATCCTACGAGAACACGATATATACAAATATAAATTTAATGGAATACAGTCAGCCATATAACGTTTCCTCCAAATTAGTATTTTCTACAAAATGCTAATATTTTGGAGGTCAAAATATATATTTGGTAAATATATAATACATTGCCCAGCGAAATGAAGGTTAACGCTCTTTGGATAACAATAAATTTTGGAGAAAATAGTGATTGAAAGGAAACGTTATAGTAATATATCAACATAATATTCACAAAAATTGAAAATAAATTATTAAATTATGAATATGAACATTAGTTATACATAGCTGAAAGTAGACGTAAAACGCCTTTTAACGAATATTCCACCGAGCTCGTACATTAATAGGATTAGTCGACGAGCAACGAGATATTTTAATGAACTAAGGTAACGTGATACAATAGTTAACACTTACCCTAAAATTGGACTAGTTCCCTACTGTGTGTGGACACGTGTACTTTAAACGTTTATGCCATAGCATAGCACAAGGAATATCCCACGGAAAAATAAAAAGCTTTTAATTGTAGACAGAGAAGAATATGGCTTAAACCTTCGAATTTAAATTCGATTATAAACAAAAAAATCGGAAATATAAACAATGGTATTGAAAAATATATTTAATACAAAAAATATGTTTAATTATAAATATATATATTTATCATCGTATGTTTTTAAAGAGGTAGTGTTTAAATTACATTATATTTTAGAACGTGTCGCAATTAGGCTTTGCAAAATCAAATTTTAAAACGTTTGAGAAGCCCTGTACGTATCACACCCTCGTAATAGGATTTATGGTGATGAGTCTAGAAAAACCGAAAAGAAAAAAATGCTGAATTCATTCGTAGACATTAAACCCAGGGATTATGTAGCCATAGAGTTTTGTCTGGTGGTGACTGGGGAAACATTTATACTGCGGAGAATATTAAACTGAAAATAAATAATTAAAATGAAAACTGAAAACGCCGGGGATGGAAATAATTACATTACGAGATGACGTTAAAAATAGCATGCAGCAAAAAAACCAAACCCGCGATGGGCAAGCCACTGAAATATATTTTGGTGCCTTGTTCAAAAATAACATTAAAAAAAATCCGAAATAACAAGGGGCAGAATCGCAAATAATGTCGATAACGTGTATTATCTGATAAAAGTGGGTCTATCTCTATTAAATCGATTTTTTACCCCGTTCACGGTTTTCCCCCACGGGGCCCATTATCGGTCACACATGGCAACCCTGTGCCACTCGTCACCGAATAATTCCACAGCGAACGGACACATTAGAATTTTATCTAGGCCCCCGATCGACACGTCAAAATGCCGATTGTATATCTTTGTCAACCGTAATACCCAATCAATGTCGGTCGCCCATGTGTGCCTTGGGATTCCTCAACCGCGTATTACACAACACAGGGCTAGTGAACCATCAAATAATTTAAAAATTTAGAACTTGGACAGCGTCGCAGACATGGCGAACTCTCCTGGTGTAATTTGGAGACAGATGTCTTGGTAATGGACGCCCCTAATTGGAAGACAGAAAGCCTCACTTAGCGTCTATATTTGAGTCTTTCGTCGTTAGTGTGTCGACGTCGTAAAACGAGGAGAAAGAATAATTATTCCTTTTTCTTCTATACATATAGCGAGCAGATGTGCGCGATGATAATGAGCGACAATCTCTTTTTCTCCCCCAAAAACGATTGCTGGGTTTCGCAATTAATGCCTAGAAATTAGTAAAATAAAAGTAGAGGAATTTAATTTATTAGAGAAAAAAGATAATCGATTTTTTTTATATATAATACGGACAATAAATATGATTGATTCTTTCATCGCTAAAATATGTGTTATAATTTTTTTACTTTCATGCAATTTATTGTATTGTTTTAATTGTTTATTACTATAATCTTCGAACGTTATTTAAATTATTTACAAAGTACTCGTCCAATGATTCATTTACACTAGATAAAGCCATTCCATTCAGGCAAATACTACTGAATCCCCGCTGGAATCCATCGAAATGAACTTTGCCTCGCGGGATTCACCAGATTACCTTTGTACAAATTCAAACTTGCCTGTATTCAGGTCTAACATGAGAGCTGCACAACTATCAGTAACATGTTTACATTAAATAAAACACCCCTTCGTCTGGTATTTCAAGGAATTAAAAAAACTACTTCCTAAGCAGCTTCCCCCCGAAACCTCGGATTATATTTTCGCCGGTGTGTTTGTTCAGGTTTCATTATGGGCCGGCATTAGCGCGCCTGATTGAATCGGCTCAATTGTGAAATTGATTCGATTCCTAGAAACCCCAAAGCGCGAAGCTTTGTTTGTCCGGCAGGGGTGCTTCTTCGTCGTTCCAATTTGCGATCCGCCACGGTCTTGGTCCGATGGAAATGGCTGATCCTTTGTGTACGATATAGCACATTTGCGAAGCCATGCTAGCGAAAAAATGTATCGTATCGTTGACTAGAGCTACTCTAGAAAATTGCATCGGCGAAAGCTGTTTGCGCCGTGAACCGATGCCGTCAAAAGCGCCCTCTGAAAAATTTGGGACGCTTTTCGTTCCATTGTTTCCCTTATAAATGGGGTGTCGGCATACTACATATTCATTTTATGGCGGTTCACGACGTTTATTATATGGATGTGGTAACAGCAAAAAAGGAGTTAATATCCAAAAGAAGTTAGACCACTCTTTCTAAATGGAATATCACTAAAAATAATTATGAAAAGAAATAATAACCACAAATAACTATTCATCTGCTTTAAAATCATCAAAAATATTTTTATTGTGATAATATATGTACAGTTAACTCTCCTATAGGGCCGAAAAAGGGACCACGCTATAGAATACTACGGACATAAAAAAATTAGGGTTAGATTTTTTCAATTGTATTTTGTAAATTAAACAAAATCAATACATCAAATATTTTTTATTCGCATATTTTTATGACCTTGTTTTAATTTTGGTTTATTCAAGTACGCGTGTTATATTTTGTTGTCAACCAAAGAATATTAACATTTATTTCGCGCAATACTGTATAAAATATTTACGAAATATGTAATTTGACCTTAAAAATGCAGCGTTTTGTAGAAAATAGTGAACTAGAAGAAAACACTATAGAAGGGACTGCCGCACACACCGCTCTATAGCAGAAAGCGCTACAGTTGACTGTAGCGCTATCTAGGGTAATCTTGGGCGTGCACGTTTGGCATAGTACTTCTGTATGGTACTCGTGGTAATTAAATCTTATTTGGCGTTCTCATTTAAAAGCAAAAATGCAGTGTTGTCTTTAATTACTTTTCATTAGGTAAGAATTTTCGTTCTCGCAAAGCTGCCTTTAGAGTACCAAACTGGTGAAAATTCTATTGAATACGATTAACCGATCCGTCACGGCGGCTTAAAACCAACCGCGTCGTCCAAAGGGGTATATTTAAAATGTAAAATAGAACCCAAGCATTTTAAGTAAAGATATTGTTGAATTCTTTATTCATATTTTGACGTTTTTTTAATACATATAAATCATTTAAATAATAAAAATAGGTATTCACGATATGGTTCATAATTCGATCGATATTTTGGATTTTTTAACTAATTAATATGACGCGTATATGAGAAGCGCACTCAGCGATGTCTCCCCGCAGACTAAGGATACGCCGCCAGTAGACCGACCGCCAAATTTTCGCGGCAAGTGTGACTATTATACGCTTCATTCGCACTTGTCACATTGTACCGGATGCAAGCGAGAAAAATATCGCGGCCGTACCAATGAAAAATAATATTGTTGTTTTATTTTTTTTTTGCAATTGCGGGCAATACAAAGGTCAATTTATTTATATTAATTCTTTAGAATTTTTTAGATAAATACAAAATGAAGG
>JAGXCT010037209.1:0-44926 GCA_022495035.1 Philopotamus ludificatus | reverse complement strand
AAAAGAATTATTCGAGAAAAAACAAAAAAAATGGGATCCGAAATCCCATCGACACGGATGGGTTAAAAATATAGAGAAAAAATACCTAGATATTTTAACGAATAAAGTATTGAAGTATTTATGCATTTGTATGAGATAATAAATGCTCAATATATTAAGGGAAAAACATAGGGCCAGAGAGTGGTTATTATTTTAAATCACGAATAAGGTTAGAAAAAACACAATACGAAAATGATCTAGGCGACAGTGAAACGCTTGTTTTCTGTCATCGATATATGCACATAGTAGACGTGGGGTGAGTGTACAATTTAAGCCACAAGCATACACAGTAGCTGTACAAATATCCTGAAGAATAAGACAGAGCACTAATGTGCACTTCCTTCAGGGAGCAAACAGCATGTTCGGCCCGGGGCCATTACGATTGTTTGCCAGCGACGGGATCCAGCTTCCTTCTCCGTTCGGTCACTGCAAACTTGCGACATGTGACGTTCCCAACTCGGGGGCACGGGGGCTCCGGGGGCCCGAGGGAGACGAACCTCACTTTATGCTTCGCAAATGAAAATCATGACCGAATTGCTGCCATGTTTATGGTCTCATATCAACGTGTGATGCAAGCAATGAAGAAATACGCTTGCGAAAAACATCAAAATATTTTTCTGCATAAAAATACATAAAAAACAACGACGCCACTAAAAATGAGACGTGACGTCAAATGCATTTTATAGTAAAAGTCACATTGCATTATTTTTTTTTCTTAAAGAATAATTCGATACATTTTGATGATTTCAACGCTCGTATAATCCATTATCGATACCGTACAATGTTCATTGTCTTCGTTTCAATTGAACTCGGTTCCAAAATTAACAACGCCGTAGCATTGTTAACACCAATGCGGCGAAGGAATTCGATGCAAGCATCATTAGGCAAATGCAACAGCGCTTATCGAGCATGAAGGCACAAATAGCTACCGCCGGACCGGATAGCTTAAAAACCGTGGCGTATCGGTTAACGACCAATACGTCGATTGAATTACCAGTTTTGTTGGCTACCCCTGTCCATAAAAAAAACGTAAAATTTATGAATCCGTGCAACACTGAGCACGCTAGGATGACCGCGAATGGGCGATTAGGCCGCATCGATGGCGTAAAGAATTTTTGTATTTTTGACGAACGCCAGCCAGCTACCACGGTCTGGTGATTCCCTTTAAAGATTATAACTTTTTCACATTGCGGCGGCTTATTCCCAGTTGTCTTATGATATATGAAAACCGTTTAATGCCGTTGTTGGCGGATTGCGAATGTTTGCAGTGGATATTCCGCTTGCGTACAAGATAGCCAGATAAACGAGAGGGCGTCCATTTCGCATTTGTCGCAGTCGTGCTAGCTTTCGGTTCGATCCAAAGCTCAGAGGGTCGCGAGACTTGTGAGTAAACGTTGCAATATGTCAGACAATATGCCTGTGGGTCGGAAAATGCGACAGAACACGCACAACATGGGGGCTAGAAAACCGATGCAGCAATGTTTGCAGAAGTGTGAGATTACCGCAAATCACTTGAATGTTAATTTGTTTAAATGATTAATTACATATTCTTTATGTTCAATCGAATACACCCCGATCGTGCATATAGCATGACATTAAACCTGTTTACATTTCAGATTTCGAATGATGGTGAAAGTGCGACTGAATTTCGCACGAAAGACATTCATATTGGTGGAAGGGGAGTGTTGGCGGCGAAAACGACACTTGCGAATTGTGTCGTTAAGGGCGTCGTTTGCATATAACACGATTATTACATTAACCCCCAAACCGGAGAGACTGTAATGAGCTACTTGTTACAAAAATGGAATAATTCCTGCCGGAAAATTCGCTATCCGCTTCCGCAACCTTTGTCACCATCGCTCTCGACAACTCGAAATGATAATAATAATTATGACATTCCTAATTGGAGTGTAGCTGTCATCTCAATTAGCGCAATTAATCAAATTACCAGACACACATTATCCAGTTCTGTGGAATTATGACGTATTGATTTTGGACCCGACAGACTGAGGATGTGAAATTGAATTTGAAGCACCACTACTTGTCCAAGGTATTACCGACGGCTACTCCGAGGGTTGCTTAATTAATTGCAAGGGTGTGGTGGGTACAAGTGCACCTGTGCACTTAGGAAACACGTACTCTGCATTCACGTAAGATACACGATACGTAAGATAAAAGTTTTTAACATATATTTTTTTATTAATTACTCACGTAATCTTCTTGACTCCTGTTCTAAAATTAACTACATATACACAACCGAGGAGCGATTAGCTCGTTAAGTAACTTTAATAATACTAATTGAATTACCTGCTTTTAGGTAAGCCGTGGATTTCCATCACTCTCACGGTTAACAGGTGACGTAGGAAGAATTTAGATTTTGACTAAGTAAATATTTTCGTTAATCTTGCGAGATTTAAAATTTGCATATATGCAAATTTAACGGAGAGCGTACTTCTCACACTTCATCGCATTCTAGAGATTGTTTTATCGTGCTACAACATTTTTTTTATTTAAAAAAAAAAATCCACAAAATATCATGTTCGTGGCAACACTCCTTGAATATCGATGAAGGAAGATGCCCATATAACGGTGTATTTATTCAGTCGGCGAGCGGAAAGTTTAAATAGTTCACATCACTCACGATGTTTCGCCGAGATGTCATAAATTTATTCATTTATTTTCGGGTAAATTCAAAATATGATGAATTATTTTCTGCGAAGCGGTCTTCTCGCAAAACTTCGCCGGCGTACATTTTTTCATGCGAGACAGGCGAAGAAGTGTGGGAAGGTGAGGGAGATGATTTATAAAACTGTTTGCAAGAAAAATATGCATACATGTTTGTACTTTTAATCATAAATTTATATCTTTATGTAGAATTTGTATCATGGTTGGATGAATCCGCACAAAAAGCGCAAAATATCTCCGCGTACTTTGCTTAAAATGAAATAATCTCAAGTTATAAAATAAATATGAACGTAGAAAATCAATGAAAAAAATCTATTTAAAACGGGCACTTTTTCTATCGTCAAAAATCTTTATTTATTCCAAAATATTAAATTTGCTACCTTTACAGATACAGTTCCTAACAGATACATTATTTACTTGAATTAGTGCACTTATCAATCCTTCTGGGACATAATTTTCGGGATGCTATTTTAACACATTTACCGATCTATTCCATGATATCTATATATCCTATTTGTTAAAAATATCGTAAACATTTTTTTCAGGTAAATGCAGAGACTGAAATATCATAACGGTGTTATATTTATAGCCATTTTTTAACAAGTTAAAAATAATTTATTGTTAACTTATTAACTTGTTATTGTTACAAGCTTAGTTTACGTTTGCTATATTAAATATAAGAGAACTGGTTTTATCTGCATAAAAATATAGTCTTATTAAAAAAAACCCCAATGTCTTAGGAAGAAATATTTATTTTTTTATGTATATACTATTATTTCACTTTCCCTTATTTCTGGGGAACGTGACCATTTGCATGATTTCCATTATGAAAGACCATGGACATGGTTTTCATGGGAATGTGCAGTGGTTTCCGGTTGCCTTCTGCACCGCAGTGATTTTTTTTATACTGGAGCGCTGCTGCCCGCTTTTCAGCTTATATTTTTGACAATTCTTTTATTGTGAAATGAAGGTCGTCAGCCTCCACCCCACCCCTCTGTTAACCAGCGTCACTCAGAAATCTTCGGAATGGTTACCCATCCAAGTACTATCTGTGCTCAGTAGCAGTTAACTTGACAATCATAACTCAATTGTAATTACATTCGAGCTATAACGGGTATTTATTTATAATTAAAATAAAATTATATCACAACAGAATTCCAATAAAAATTAGAATGGGTTTTAAAATTACCATTTTTTATATGCCCAGTATGTCTTCTCTAGAGAAAATAACTCATAATCTATTTAGAAAACACTTAATAATACTTATCTTGACAATAATGTGTTAAATAACTTTAGTATGAACTAGATTTAATCGAAAATCATTATATTTGAGGACATAGGGCGTGCGTATGTCATTAATTGACGATTGTATAAATCTGTCTACCCTCCTCCGAAAAAAATAAATACTAGAACACCAATAAACTCATTGTCATCGCTCTAAATTATCAACACACAATAGACACTTAAGAGACAAAGTTACCATGGACCAAATGGCCCGGATAGATTGAAAATTTACTACTTCATAATTGGCCGATTCGATAGCCAACAAAGACGCCATTACGACGTAAAACTGTCGGGGTTAACAGCGACGCCCTCAAACGCCGTGAAGTGCGTCCTCACATTTTGGAAAATAAAGAGTAAAGATCACACTCGAATGAATCGTCGACCGGCCGTCGAAAGGTTAACACAACAAAATCCTTATGTACGAACACGAGTTCAACACGGACCACAAACTAACATTTTTATTTGAGATTACATCAACACAATGAGAACAAAATTCGTCGTGTTTTCAATCGAAAGATCAGTCGAGAGGTGAGTCGCGTGGGTCGCCCCGCGTCGGATGTATCACTCGCGAACAATAAAAAAAAATCACCAGAAGAATTTATGATCTTCTTAACAATAACGTATTCCCAATGTATGGTAATAACCGAAGAGGTGTATGTGCTACAGATGCATTATTCATGCGGAAGATGGAAAGGCTATATTGAATATTTTGACAGGAACACTGATACTCTGATATATTTTTACAGACATCTTAAATTTTTGCGAATGTCGGTTTCTAAAGAATAGCAATGTTTCCTCAGGAATACGATAAATATCCATATATTTCTTTTTTATACCATTTGTCTTAAATCACCTTTTACCATAACTTAACTCATACAAATAAATCTAAACAGTGAATAATTTTAAATAATCGATTTATATATTTTGATTTCACTTAAGCTTCGTTTGTATATATCTAATAATATACGAGAACATTCCATGAATGTCTCTACGTGATAATTTGTTCACAGAAATTAATTTACATATCAACGTGCATCTCGTTAATGCCGTTCATATATTTAATGAATTAAATTTAACCATGAATAGATTTAACATTATAATACGCATTTGTACTGAATTTCCTCCAGTTTCAGACAAATTAAATTTTCCGGCTTTCCTCGATACAATAATAGCGTACCCTACTTACTACGCGAGCGTCTAACTTTGAGCTGATAATATAATTAAAATTTTATACAACGAAAAAATACACATTTCTGATGCTGAAGCTGAGTTCACTATAGCAGAAAATCATTTTAATTAAGCGAGAGAATAAAAAATGGGTCGATGTGCGAACGGCCACCGGCCCGTGAAATTGAAAAGATGTTTGCACAGTTTGCTCTAAACAAAGTAAATTTTAATTAATAATACATACAGAAACAGACGATCACGGACAAAAGACTATTATTCGTGACTATGGAAGAATAGAACGCGTTTTAGTCCATTGTGAACGGACAAAAAAATAAGTTTAGTGATATGACAATGCGGTAGTCGTACAATTGACCGGATTTGTTCTGAGATTGTTCGCTGTAATATTTAGACTATTATATTATTTTTTATACAATAATGATGATGACGTTAGAGGCATAATAATTGAATAAATAATGTAACGTAAACGTGCAGAATAAATTTATTAAAAAAATGTGCCAAAGGCTAAGTAATTAAAAGGATCATTTACTTTAATATAATTAATTACAATGTCAAATTAATCTTTAGGTCTTAGAATAATTTTAAAGGCGTAAAAAATCTGGCAACTTTTAATCTTATATCTTCCTCTTTTTCAGAAAGCTCCGTAAACTTTTACAAAGAATGAACGATAGCGAAATTTAACTCGTCCCGAGAGATGCTCTTTGTAAATTTTCATGTTAGGACGAATCTTGTCGCGGCAAATTTACGGCATATTGAATCAGTCCTGAAAGCAGTGTTCAATCGGGACTCTGTCAATACATAATTTAATTATGAATTGTTTTAGTTCGGATTGTGTTCGGGGAACTACTGAATTCGACGTAAACACGAAACAATCTTCAAACAACAATTGAAAGGCGTCAGGGTGTACTTGTACACAGTGTGCAGGGTGTGACCAGAAGACGTGGGATTCGAACATCGAATTTGGATTTGTCACAGGTACACATTTATTTGAAACGGGCGTGAATAATATATCTGCGCCCCCGAAGTTGACGAGATACGAAACATTTCATAATTGATCCCGCAAGTTTATAAAGGACGACCCTATTTAATAATATATGTAAATATAGCAAGAAACGTCATATGAATATTATATTTTTAAGATATAATCTATTGAAACATTTTTTTTAACAATTTAATAAAAAATTACACGCTTGCAGATTGATGCGTAAGATTGCATGGATTGTAATGGAAGCATTTATGTGTTCCAACACAATTACGGCAAAATTACACACAATCTGAAATTATGATCTTGATTATGAATCAGATGAATATTTCACGTATAGCCGCTTTGTTCTCATTACTCGGACAAATTATGATAATTGCATTGCCTGAGTGTACGAGTTGTGACAGCTCTGCCAAGGTACGAGCACGTACCACGGAGCTTTCAAAATTTGGTTAAATTCTCCCACATTATGTATCCGGATTAATAAATAGGAATGTGTGGGCGAGGGTTACACCACTAGCTGAAACTCCACACTAGACACAAAGAATTCCTACAACATCTGTCGAAGCAGTACTGTTTAACCTCAGCGTTGTCTGTTGCGAGCGTCCCAAAAATGGGATTTAATTGGGGAATCTGGCGGCAGAGGCGATCAAGCGTGATTCTGAGGTCGGGGTGTGCATTTTGATGTAAAATTTAGTCATCCGGGTCAATTAAAATAGGTTAAATGGCTAGATAGTGCCGAATTTTACGATATTATGCTACACAGTATTTTACGACTAGTTTCGGTTTAAGTATTATATTAAATATTATATGCAAAAAAATATTATGTACATTAAAAGTGAGAATAAAATAAGCTTTTCGTTATATACAATACATAATAATAATATTAGGTTCTATAATCCTTTAAAGACCATTGGATATATTATGCCCATATGTACATATTTGATTAGGTAGTCACTGGATCGTAAGTTCACATTGTACATATTATTAATACAAATGAGAGGGATGAAAATCACTTAAAAATATCAAACTACCCAGAAATTTCAATTATCGGTATCATATAATTATAATAATAATAAATTATTCGTTATTTATTATTTATAATCTATTTAAAATAAAATCAAATCTATGAATAAACATAATTGTCACGGTTTTCTATATAAAATCCATTGTGATTTTAAAATAAAACAATATTAAAGGGTTCAACACCAAAGTAAATAAATGCTGAATATGAAACATACAAAACTTGGCGGAAATTAATTTTTGCCACATGAAACAGTTGGCAAGAGGCCGAGTGTTAAGAGCTTATAAACAGATAACGGATACAGTGAGAGCGAAAGGGAGAGAGGAAGAGGGAAAGTCGAGGGGTGGGGGTAGAGGCCGGGACGCAGAGAGGGCGGCCGGGGGACACAATAGAAAGACTAAGGTGCGGGCTTAGTCCAATTTAGTTTGAATTTATTCCGTTAATCCGCGTCTTAAGTACTTTCCAATTGCTGAGTCACTCTCCCACACTCAGTTAACTGAGCAAACACAAAATGGCGCCATAATTGAATCCCTAAATAAATAACACCGCGTAGCGAATAAACAACAATGCACAATGGAATCGTCTTGAATTATTTTGCATTGGATTTGGCGGCGATAAGGACGCGGATAATCAAGGGAGAGATCGTGTTAATTGCCATGAATAAAATTATGTGAGAATGATTTTCATGAAGATTACAATTTAAGCGAAGGCGGACGAATTTTATATTAAAAAATACTATACCATATGCATCACGTTACATTTTATATTCATGAAAAAAAATATGTAAACAAAGCCTAGAATGACGTATTCTTCATATTTGCATTTGTTATGCATGGCATATGCAAGTATGGTGTGGATATTAAATTATGTTTATCAGAAATGTATTCTTTTGATAAGAAATAAATATATATGATGTCGTTAGTGTTATGAAATTTATGCGAATCTTACACCGCTTGTCGCATAAGATATTTACGACAAAATTATAATAGCTTATTTTTTGTTCTTCTCGGTTTCTGTTTAATTAAAGTTCGCCGTGATGAAACTTTTCAAATAAAAGCAGGGATAATTAAAAAATATCCGCTTCCGAAACTTTCCCCGAATAACTCACTGAGCAGAGTGAAAAAAAGAGGAGAGCCTTGTTTGTATATTTCACCGTCGGCAAAGATATGAGAATCGGGCCCGGGCGAGCTAAAAACCAAATGAAAATACTTGCGAAGATATTCGGCAACAGGGGCGGCAATCGATGGCGCTCGGGCGGGCAAGGTTTATTAAAAGAAAATTCCGAAGGGGAAGCACCACAAGAAAAGTGGGACAGCAGGAAGCAGGGCCATTTGCAACACTCGGCTATTTCATTATCGGCGTAACGGGGAGGGCCGAGATAAGTCGGTGGGATTAGCGGCAACAAAGCGGGAATCCTGCGAGTAAATAAAAATAAGTCCTCTTGCACGCAAGGATGCAGAGATCTCGAGAGTTTGCTGCACCGATTGTCGATAGTGTAATTAAATGGGAAATATTTATTCTGACCCTAACCGGATGGCGTATAAGCCGATGGCTGCGGGATTATGAACCACTTTAATTCGATACACCGCTATTAACAATAATTAAACTCGCCGAAGAATTGTAAATGTAAATAAATAAATAGATATAATATAAAGTGTTATAGCTTATAGGTAACATGCATATATTTCGATAATGTAAGTTAGCCGCGATTGAGCTAAGTTAGTAGTCGGATAGGTACCGACGAAAACTATGAATACAGGGAATACCTAATTCTGGCCAGGGAATATGTACAGGGAAGAGGAAGACCCCCATTACCTCCGCACGTTTTATAATTATAATAATATTTATGTGGGTAGTTTGGCGCGATGGAATTAAGTAATTTAATGCCATCTATCCCCCGTTAAATAAATATTTATAAAACAAATAATATTAATTTCAATCTAACTGAAATAATATTAACAATTAACCTGTGTCGTAGTTCGGGGAATATTAGTGTGAGAGACTCGTGCCCGTTGTATCTTTATAGTCTTTAGGATGTTTATCAAATATTTATCAAATCTTTATATGGATGAATAGCGCTTTGGAATCTTTCTGTTATGTCATTCATCCATAGTAGTCAAATAAAAATAAATTAATAATTAATCATAAGAGCTATAGGATTAACTTGTATATATAAAGGATACGATGAAATAAAGGGGGATTTATTTCAACCCTATCGGTGTACGATAAGCAAGATCTGATTTCATTGCAACTGTTAATTTATTAAATAGCGACAGTCTCAGGCATAAACAAATATTTTATAACAAATACGTGATGTAAATAAATTAGGTTATCTTTTGTGCCAGTATTCCTTTTATTGTGATGTTTTAATGACACAATTTTTTTTGCTCCGTCACACATAATTTTTGGCAAACGTGTGACAAAATTTATGAAAACTCGTAATTATGCTAAAAAATAGAATAAAAGCATCGTAAATAAAATATACGACTCCCAGAGCACTGTATATTTTACACCATGACACGCTGGACACATTTGCATAAAATTTGATTAACTATTCCTAATTAGGAGATTAATTTTGAGAAAATATTAACACGCATGTGGTAATTTTTAATTGCTTATTTAACATCGAGCAATGAAATTTAATAAATAAGATTTTAAAATTAAATAGAATAAAAAATAGCAAAGCGACTAATGCATATTTTTGGCATTGTTTCATTAAAAAAATTAACAATATGCATTTACTTTAATGCTCATCCACCTATTATTTTCATTATGAAAAATATTGCGAAAAAAGTGTCAGTGTAATTAAAAAAAAACTTGCAGGGACGATTAAAGTCCCTCGGTAACAATGAACCGAGTTTGTTGTGGAGACAAGAAAAATAAGAAAAAACCGACGTACAGTATTTATTAAGTACTTAATAACAAAGACAAAAAAGGTTTCGGCGCCCCGAGCGAAAAAGATGAAAATCTGGCTTTAAGTGATGAAAAAATCCAAGATAGAAAGGTTTATTTTGGTCTCTCCGAAAACTCCAGATTTTTTTAAAGTAATATTCAATAAACTTACTATTTTTATCAAACAAATGCAAAAGTGCATATTTTATTAAATACAAGAGAAAATACAAAAAAAATATATATATGTGACCAAACATATATAGTGGCATTCGAATAATCGCAACAGGGGGCGGGGAACACAAGTATCCATAGAAGTTTGGGGTAAAAGCATACATTTTATGTGTGTACTGCTTAGCATTTTTATTATTGTGATTCTATTGGGGTAAAAAAAGCAAATATCCGATCATATATTATAATCGGAACATTGGGTTCGAGGGCATATAAATGCGATTTTAGGACCCATTTCACTTTTGTCAATGGCAACACGTAAACAACTTCATATTTAAAAAGTTGAGCGGAAATAATATATATTATTTATTGCAATTCCTCTGCTTTCGATATAATTAAATATTAAAACCAGCATGGCAAGCCACAAAATATTTAATTAAAATATACAAGGGTTAAATAACGAAAACACAAAGGAACAATGGATTCAATTAAAACCAATCTACTTAAATCTAATCCTTCTTGAACAGATTTGGACCTCAACTAAAAAGGGGAATGTTCAATTAACGCCGGCTCTAATTCAGCGTGACCATAAAGTGTGCCAGTAATGTGTCTGTCAGCTTGACTCGACTACTTTATATTTATGAGATGAATATTTTCAGAAAATCAAATCGATGTGTATTGCAAAATTTGCGTGTTAAAATAAAGAAAACGACAACACCACCCTCCACCAATACATATATATGGGAGGTTTAAAGGTCACATAACGTGGGTGTACAAAGCTGTATTACCAGTACCAATAAATACGTGCCGTGATAATAAATGCAATATTTGGAGTAGTTGCGATACAATAGTATAAACTATTGTAACTTTTGATTTTAAGCGTATCGCTTAGATTTACTGACACTGACAGGGATTTGAATTGGCTGGAAAGTTATTCTGAAAGCCATGGTATGTTTAATACATTCTAAAATAACTAATCCTGGTATTGACAAGCTAATAAAATTTAACGTCAATTATATTTTTTTTAAATATAATATTAATTAAACCAAAGAAAACAAAACTCTTGATCAAAATATCATTTATACGGGAAAATCATTTATCACAATATAAATGACACTTCTCAGTGCCACGATAAATAAACATATCCGGGATGAAAATATATGGCCAACACAAATGGCGGCATCCACCGCAGCATCCATCATCATCGAGGCTTATCAGAGATCTGAAAAAAGCAACGGCATTACAAAAACAATCCTTCTGTGGATTATTTGACTTAAGCGAGAGAGCGACGGGGGCAGCGGCAACGCCGCAGGAAGGGCGGTACAAAAAAGCGCTTTGCTCGATTAAAGGGGTAAAAATCAAACGATTCCGCTTCCGCTAAGCCCCTGCGCGAATATTTGCCATCCCTTATCCGATCTGGGGCGGATATTATGATTAATATGCAAAAGCTATTGAGCTTATAAAAGTCATAGAGGAGTAGCGGGGGGTCCTTTTCATTATTGTCTACAGAAGTGCGGTGGTATATGATGAATGCTAGTTAGCGGAGAGAGAAAAAGTCGGTACACCTTCGAGGTGTATATATACCAATTGGCTATTGACCGAATAACTATTAAACAAATAAGTTGACACAACAATATCAAGACATCAATTTTAAAAACATCATAAATATTAAAAAAAAAACTGTAATATTTATAAATATTATATAAGGATAAATAAAATGTTATGAAATTCATCTTTCATACAAATGTTTTACTTGTTGTATAAATATGGATACAACGAAAGAGCACTAACTGTGCATTCAAATGGAAAATATTTTCTTGTTTATTATGCAGATAGTCAATGAGCTTTCAAAATATATCGCACATTAAAATAATATGTATAGGAAGTCAATCAATACATTAAGATCAGCTGCACTGTGTTTTCAATTTAGGTTTTTTCCCAAGTTAGCGAATTCTTCTCAATCGGTTTTAGAAAGTACACAGTATTATTTTTAAATTTGATTTATTTGCTTTGATATGGTTTTAAAGATCAAAAATAATAAACATACGTATTTATATCATTAAAAATAATTTCATATCGGTATATAACTAAATAAAATATTTCATTTAGATTTAAGAAGTTTTCATATGTTATGTAGATTTTAACCGAACCGTCACGGCGGCTCGAAACTTACCGCGTCGTCCGAAGGGGGTCTAATTATAATGAAAAATAGACTGTAACCATTTTAAGTCAAGACATTTGATGAAATTTTCATCAATATCTTGTCATTTTTAAAAAAAAATGATTTTTCTAAGAATAAAAATAGTTATACACGACATGCTTTATGATTTGGTCGATATTTTATATTTTTTACTAATCAATATGACGCGTAAATAACACGCACCTCCGCCGATATCCCGCCGCAGACTTCTCGCGACACGTATCAACTAGAACGTTTCACTCACACTTGGCGCATCATACCGGATGCGAGCGAGAAAAAACATTACGCCCGGTAACTACAGAAGCGAATATGGTCGTTTTTATTTTTTTCGCATTTACGGACAATGAAGGTCAATGATTATTTATAATATTTATTCTTTTGACTCTCTGAGATTAATACAAAAAGTATGTGACATGTAGAATGGGATTTATACTAAAAGAATTATTCGAGAAAAATATACCTCAAAGGCTCAGTAATGTAATCTAACCACCATAGTTTGAAGTTTCATAGTATCCGTCTTAACTTGAAGGTTATAATCGAATTGTCTAGTTAACCACAACCGTGCGTCGATAGTCCTCGGATTGGTGACCATTCCGAAGAATTGTCCCATAATGGAATCATGCACATGGTCGCGTTCCTCAGAAATGAGGGAAAGTGTGTTAACAATTTATAGAATTAAAAAACATAATAAAATATTTAATCACTTCACGACACGAAAAAAAATAATATATTCACCATTTTATGCGCACTTATAGTTTTGCACGGTAATCGTAACGTATCTCTCGTGCAAAAATATATTTATTGGAAACGCAATAAATAAGTTTACTCTAGAACAGAAACGAAAATGGCAAACGTATTAAAACACGTATATATTTGCGTTGCCAAATAACCAAATTTGCTATTTCTTAGCAATATCGTCGAATATATAAATAAATAATACTTTCAGTCGAGCATGTACGTTGGTTGCATAATACGTTCATTCAATATTAAAAATGGAAAGTAAAACCCAAGCATACCACATACGGACGATGCCTATGGGGAACCCCATTGTTCGATTCTCCCCGACTCTAACACACATACAAAGATGTCGGTGGTCGGTCTACATATGACGAGGCTACTTTCCCTTTCACAGGGTAATTAGCGACGGGAGAGACAAGCCCAGTGACGGGGTAAGTGACTGGAGCAAGTGGCTGGCGCAACCACGTCAACCCGGCTATCATATTACCACTCGACTCGATCCACAGACACGACTCGACACTGTCACAAAACACTCGAATGCTCAACAACTTCTCGATCCATTTCGCAATTTAAATATATGGATATTGATTACGTATATACAAATCAGTGATATATTCCAAGTACGAAATTTGCTGAACAAGCAGACACTAATAACGCCCCTCGTCTTTTAGAGGGTTGTATGCAACCCTTGCAGCACGTCTGATAACTTTATTTCCCCGTCCAAATAGGTTTCTTATTTCATTTTTATTGCATACATTGATTCCAAAACAAGCGAAAAACTATAGAATAAAGCGAGAATCGAGGAGGAGAGAGGCCGTCGTCGGAATGATAAATTCATGGCGATGAAAAGTCCGTAGTCCATTATGAAAGGCGTTGCAAGACGATTACGTGTTTCGAATACGGACCGCCGATGACCAGGACCTTCTATTTGAGCAATCGTGGGGTCCGATGCAGACGAAGCGGGCGTAGGGGGGTAGGCGGTGGATCGTGGTGGGGGTGGGTCAGCCGGTGCAGCAGCGGCGAGGACCCCAAGTGGCGGCCGTGGGGATAAATGACTTCGAAAAAGGGTGGAAAACCCATCAGGGTACCTCAATAGAATCCCATTTACGGGGCGAGACTACGGTTCCGGTGCGTTTACAAAACCGCGCGCTTTCCGAGTCCTTATTTTGTTTATTTTTATTTTCGAGCGAATAATGAACATTGTAACAATGAAATTTCTGGGAAGCATTTCATTTTTTAATCGGCATTGCGGCCAAACTGTACGTTGCAATAATGAATATTACACATTTCAAAAGAAATGCGAATAAAAAAATACAAAAAAGAATATTTAAGAATTTATATTAAATTAAATGCTTAAAAATAAATTATGCACTTCATTAGAAAATATTCTGTATATTTTGTATACTAAAAATCTGTTGATCTAAAATATTTTCGCTAATCCAGAGGGGGAACAACACTCCAGCCAGTATTTTACACAATACTGCAAATAAATCAAATAGATAATAAAAACTTTTGTTAGTAAACGAGTTTTTCTTAACATCGATCCAGACCGTATAAATGGAAAAACTTAAGAAGTTCAGTGTGCATCGTATTTTTTTTTATCTAGGAGCACGTATCCGGAAGAACCAAAACGAATTTGCAAAAAAAAAAACAATTGATATCAGGAGTAGAAGAGTCGTCGACTTGTGCAGAATATTAATCAAGTTTGGGAGTTGTACGCAGGACTACGGCGAGACTGCGCCGGGACTACGGGACCAGAATACCTTTGTCGTACTCAATAAACCTCATTTGGGGTCCGGGGGAGACCCTCGTGAGACGTGAGTTGCGAGAGCTGGGGAAATGATGCTTACTCACCGTCGAAAAATCGAACACTTATCAACGTGCGATAGAACCAAGACCACTTTTGTAACGAATATGTTCCAGAATTCAGTCACGCAGCCATTGGAGATCAAAATATTAATTTACCATTAAGCGTATCGGAAATAATTACGTATTAAAACAGTGTTCAGGTGATTCATGTAATGATGGGGACCCGAGGCGATGGTATGCGGGTCCGCGGCATAGACGGAGATTTGCCATCTCCGTGGGAAAAACCTGTTCCAGTAGAAATTTGATACGTTCAATATATCATTGATAATCAATTCATTACTATTTGGACTTTAGATAAGTATCTTAATTACGATAACCGGTTTTCGACACAGAAGTATTTAATTAATTTAACCGGCATGGAAAATGCGCCGCTCTTATCAATGAAATATTTTTGCACATTATAAATAAATAAGACATTTCATCACATTATTCGCCCACATTTTAAACGCTATCGATGTTATTAATCTAGAAAATGCTTTTCGGCATACAACTGGGACAAATAACACACACAATAAACATATTCGAAACATAATGGGTTTAATTTGCCTATATATTCGATATTATTTGCCAAACTTGCCTAATTAAATAGTATCGGCCGACTAATTGGCTACATTTCTGGCAATTATCAATGTAATAATTATAAATCACCAAAAATTAATCGGCCGTTTGTTTGAACGTTTCCATTTTATTGGGCGATGATTGAATTGCGGTTTTAAATAACAATTTATATAGATTTTAGCCAAAATTGTATTGTCTGCGTATTTACATTGATATTCTGTCTGAGCTTTAAAATCTGTTATATACGAACGGTATCATATTTTTAGAAGTATGTTTTACAAGGATTGATACCGGAAGACGTTTCCAATTAAATTTAATTGGAAATCCGGTAACATCTCTATCAATGTAAACCGTAGAACTATGTATAATGAAATACTAGGATTTATTTAAAAACATATTTTTGAAAAGAAATATTTATGAGTTACATTTTAATAATAATCTAAAAATAATATTATTTGTCGTGCGATTGATATGAATTTTATAAAATATATTTAAACTGGCAATTAATTGATAAAATTCAGTATTTAAAAAAAAATAGTTTCAAGTATACTGTTTAATGTCTAAAATAGTTAACTGTGAAAGAAAAATACTGTTGTAATAAAACCATAATTGCAAGCGATGCATTCCAGTGAAGTGTTAACGATATCGACGTAATTGAGGGAAATTTCTGTATATCGTAGTGAGCCGAACACGTGATCATTATCTGGACCCCAAGGGCCAGGGGGTTAGTTGGGGCAGTTGGGGCACGAAGGACCGAAGTCCGATCATCGCAGGTCTAACGATGCATTGGGCTGCAGCCCGGGGCTCGAACCGCTCAAATGCCGATAATACTAGAGGAGGGCATTCGATTGGCCAAATTTCGTACAGCCATTACGAGGAATTCCGAGGATTTCCAGTCAAATCCAGCGACGGAGATCATTTTACGTCTATCTATCTGGGTCAGAGCGTAGGAATTTACATTTCCTTGAGATGAATCGGATCGGATACGGCGTCAGCTGGTATGTAAGAATTTAAATTTGAAATAATATCTAGTATTTTTTTGGTAAATTTTGGAATCGTTCCACTTTCATATTAAACGTTTCAATTATGGCCAGATAAAGCTTTTGGACGCTCAAGGGTTAAATGTGTCCATATCTCAAACAAACGAGCGCGTGTTGCCCCATGATGTGCTGGCTAATAAATTACGATCAGGTCTTATAACCTGATAATATCATAACATGTGTTGTGTGTATACCGTGGCCAACAGACATGGAAGATAAATTCTTATCATAAATATTTTTAATGGCAGGTGGATGAGAATTGAATCCGCCCGTTGAAAAATAAATAAACAGCAATGCGGTGAATTTTTAGCAAATACTCTTTTAAACATCAATTCAAAGCTCACTTCTATATAAATATTTAAGTAATAAAAGACGGTTTTAAAATGAGATCGTACATATTGAAAATAAATTTTGGATGCATTCAAGAAGAGGCAATGAAATTGCACACTCTTCTGTGTTCATACGGCGACATATGTTCAGAATGCAAAACCGATTTGTTTTACGACAAAATCGAGAGCTCCTCCATCACAATAAAATAATGGATGCTAATAAAATATGAGATATTTCCGGCGAAGCTATATAATTTTTAAATTGCACATAAATCATGAATAATTTATCGCATAATAAATATCACGGGGTCAGGTTAATTGTCCGCTCCAGAACAGGGTTATAAGAATTTTTACCTGTGATAACCCTCGCCCTACCTAATTGCCCCGCATTAAGTTGATACACGACAATCAATCATTTCTTCATTATTATTAAAGTATTACAAAGACCAATTATACAAATTGACGTACCATTTGCGATGTGTCCGATCTGAATAATAACAACGAATTAACAAATGATCAAATCGGAACCGTTTAGATATGTTTAAAAATAATAAACATATATTTAAATAGAATATATATATATATTTTAACCCCTCTTCTCCGTAGAAACCCTCCAATATGATATCGCATATTTAATAATAATATTAGCGGTACGTGCCCTCCGTACACCGCACTCTGATATTAGTCCTTATCTCAAACATCCAACGTTTATTTGCGGTTGTGAACAAATGTTGAATATTTCCTCCCCCAATTCCTGTATCTCAGACAATGAGTGCCAACAATGTTTTAATCACATTGAAATAATATCGGATATTTGTATAGGACAATGCCTAGACCAATTTTAGATAATCAACCCGTTTCTGAGTACACAAGGAAATAGTGTGCCTTTTATAACGATAAAATCGCTTTTAAAACAATATTAATCCGGATATTTGTAGATTAGCAATTAAGCGGATATTTCAGCGCATTATATATTAGGCACAAATAATAAATTATTTAATTTAAATATAATAATAATAGTGTGAGATGCGTGCGATGAAAAAATACATAGGTGTCGAGTATCTTTATTTGGTCTAGACTGGGTGTACGAGAATCGTGCCTACATCCAGGCAAAATAAATGAGTTGATCTGAGGGCGCCGGGATGCGAACTGCCGCCTAGGGCGCCGTAACCACTAATATTAATTGCATTGATGACTCACACCGCATGCGTTCCATATCCAATTTACCCTAAACAATACATGTATGCGCATATATATGCGACTCTTTTATTAAATACATTAAGAAATCGGCGATATGAAATTATTTCGACATTTTGACGACAAGGGGTTAATACAATAAATTTAAAAAAAATGTGTTTCGTTAAAAAACAAATATTTACATGCAATTTTACGTGGAGACACGCGCGCACGGACGGTCCTCAATTTAAATGCGTTAATTTTACAGTCGAGTCCTCCTGTCGGACCTAAACTAACAGACAGACGGACAATTACTGGAGGGAGAGGCCATCTGCGGGCCTTTGGGGTCCTTTGTAGGCCCAGCGAGCCCCGCGGCTACGGACTTGGGGAGCCATTAGAAATTAAGGCAGCGATCGCGAACCGACGGCGTTTCCTGTGCATTTTGGATTTCAGCTTGACCACGAAAACTTATGCCGATACTTAGTGACGAGGAGACGGATCGTTGAATATTAATTTAACTCAATTATTTTTAACGAAATTTCCAAAAAATGTTAATAACAAATAATGTCTGTATTATTATAAATATACATATTAATAATAATACAATTAAAATGACGCAATGACATTTTACCTAAAATCAATCGTTCAATTGCTATATTAAATAAAATATCTTTTTACTAAAAATGTTGGATATCACTGGATTTGGTTATTTAAAGCGACAAATGTACAAAGGGTTATCCCTAGGGATAAGCTTGCATAATAAAAGGCGACAGTTGCATTGTCACATCGTCTTGAAATAGGTAGAAAACTAATTGCATTTAATAACTTAATTAATCGATCTATCACGGCGGCTCGAAAACAAACGTGTCGTCCGAAGGGGTTCTATTTATAATGGAAAATAGACCCAAAGCATTTCATGTCAAGATATTGACGAATTTTTCATTAATATCTTGACTTTTTTTAAAAAAAGGATTATTCTAAGAATAAAAATAGTTATTTATGATATGGTTCATATTTAGATCGATTTTTTAACCAATCGTTATGACGCGTAAATGACAGGCACACTCCGCAATGTACCGCCGCAAACTGAGGAAACGCCACCGGTAGTCCGACCGCCGAGTTCTTAACGCACGTTGGCACTCGGGACATCGTACCGGATGCGAGCGAGAAAAAACATCGCAGCCGTGAGAAAAGAAGCGAATATTGTTGTTTTTTGCAATTACAGACAATAGAGGACAATGATTATTTATTCTTTAGACGTTTTTTAAACATATACAAAATGTTTGTGACATGTAGAAGTTATATTAAAAAAATTATTCGAGAAAAATCAATAGCTTGGGGTCCCAAATAGTCCTCATCGGCACGGCTAGGTCAAGTGACACGCGAGCAAAATTTAATATGCAAAATATAACAATCACATGACTTACATATAATGCAGCACTATAAATCATGTTGTTTAAATAAGCAAGACATATTCCTGAATTTCTGACACGTCATTTATTGCAAATTTGAAGAGGAGATACCGATAGTTAGTCGCCTTTGTCCCCCGCAGTATGAAATAGGGAGGGTCTACTGCAAATCCCTCTCCACAAATACACTAACAATAATAATGTCTTCTTTTATAAAGGTTTTTGCGACGAAAAAAATTTAGCACGTATGTATATGTGTAGGTAGGAAGACGAGGGGTGACTAGATGCAATCTTCGCCTTGTGGCTTTCACACATCAGCTGTTTCAAAGGGAATGTACAATCATAATGCGAATGCATTTGAATAAAATAGATTGCCTTTCGGGCTTTATTTGAGGATTTCGAGGGATGGAATATATGTAGATACCGTTGATATGTAATAATAAATAAGAAACTATCTATATGTGTGTCAATCTGAACAAATAGTAAGCGTAAACGGCTAGGGTAGATTTTATTAATAAGCTAAACATCCGCTATATTTAGGGTGAATTGACCAGTGACAGACGAAGTTAACGTATAGGGTAAAATCTTTTTATATATTAATATATCCCTGTTTGAATATTTCAATCTATCAAATTGCTCCCGCAACTTTATCGCCGCGCCGATAGCGCACGCCCGTTAAACCGTCAGGTACATTATATATAGAGAATTCACCAGGCTGAAGGTTATATATCGTCGTCGTTTAGATAAAATATCGAGTAAATCTAGAAGACATATCAACCGTGTCCAATAACATGCAAATCCCATCTGGGGAGATTGGGAAATATTCGAAATCAATACAATTAGCACAAGCGACGAATACAAAAGCCGCACGACACGAAACTTAACAGAATTTCAGGTCGCACTCGACTGAAAACGAACCGACCGGATAGACGGGGACTGACCGAAAACTTCAGATTAAGCAATTCAACTCTGAAAGTTTTACAGACTTTGCTTACTAAGTTTCTATAATTGAATTTAAATTGTATTAAATACGAATTGCGTGTGAATCGGAGATTGTCTGTGAAGGTTCAGTGAGGCATCTAAGTTTTATTAGGAGATGAGATAAGGTCAGATGAGACAATGTGTATATAAATAATATAAATAAATAGAGTTACGATTAAATATATAATTTACATTTTTTTACATTAGCAGACTACTAACCGGTTGACACGTCAGGGTCATATTCGCTTCGATAATAAAATACTCGTTTAAATAACTTTCAACCCCGCGCAACGTAACCTCCCCTTAAATTTCAATGCGAAAAAATGATTACCACCCCCTTTTCTAGATAATACCTGTCCGCTTTCAGGGCTAATCAAGCGAATAGGGTTTTTTAAAAGGGAGCAAAGCATGACGGGTTTGTTTGCCAAATGCGTAGTTGCAAACCTTAACAAATAAGAAGATTCGTGAATAAAATATTATAATAATGAATTTTATAATTGTAAATATATATTATTTTAGCCAATTTATCTCATCAATCGCGATTTTTATAAAAAAAATATTTTAAAATAATCTTTGACTGCAATTAGTATCATTAAGTTTCGACAAATGACGTTTTGAAAAGCCTATGTTTTCTTTCTGTGTACAAATTCCTTCATCTTCTCGGAGAAGATTATAAAACGGAATCTATAAGACGGAAGAATGGATATTGTAACTTTCTCCGTCCGGGGGTATAAATGCAAAAAGCTTTAAACTTGGCCGAGGGCGTGCGGGCTGTAAAAGCGCCCCAACATTGCCACGTAGAATAAAGTTTGCATTAAAAGTTTCTTGCGAAGACAAAGACAAAGGGAGAAAGGTAGAAATTAATGACTTTTTTATGAAAAATCGTCAGTACGTGCCCGGCCCGGGACATTTTTATTTCGAATACAGACGTAATGCGGGGTAGGAAGGGCAGAGTAAATTAGTTTTCAACTCAAATTCGTGAATAAGTTGGACGTAATCACAAAAGTAGGTCCTCGGAGATATTCTACATTTTTTTTCCAAATTGATGATTAAATTAGTCGTTACATTGTCTAAAAAAATTTGGTCACAATATACAATTATAAATGAATACATATTAGAAAATAATTTCAATAGAATATTAAGAATAAAAACGAAAACAGGTGATTTGGTGAAGGTTTCTCACATAAAAAATAAATGGTCGAAAACAGTTTTATACGTAATAATAAATACCTCCCGTATTCTTTCAACCACGAAAGGCATTAACGTAAGCTCGCTTACCTGTAACAAAAAAAATATATCATGAATAAGCAATTCAGGATAATATACAAAAAAAACTATAATGAAGCACTAAACGTAAAACGATATGATGATTCGCAAAGTCAGTTTTTAAGATCAGCTCTCCGGTATTGAGATGTCTGACTACTGCCCCTAACATTTGAAGGGCAAGTAATAAATATTCTACAGGGGGATGGTAGACGAAGCAGGTCACCCTTGGTGTCGCCGAATTCTGAATAATTCAGGGCACGTTTTCTAGAATTTTCTTGGTGCAGCTAGTTCAAACTTGGGACGGCCGCCGACTGTCAACAATTTATAATTTTGCATTCCGACTTGCAAAACGACGTACGAAAATTGAACAGAGAATATATGCATTTTAAATAAAAAGGATAGAAAATATGTATTTAACAATGATTAGATTTATTATACGATATAATAAAACAAAACTTTTACGTGCGCCATGAAAAGTCAAAGGTCTCCACTTTGCGAAAACTTTTCTGTAACGGACGATGAAAAGCGTTGGGCGTGACATGTTTCATATTGTTCTAAAATCTACACAATACTTATGTACATACATATTATAGTACATGCTTTACAGTAACGACACCGTGGTAGTTCAATTTATTTGCCTTAAAAGCTTTGCTAACTTCTTCTGACGCTAACGTCTAAGAAAATTCCGCAAATATGGTACTATAGCGAAAAAACTAGAGAGCTCCCGGTCACACAAAATTAAAATTTGGTATATTAACATTCGTATATCATTATTACACCTGAATTTTAATTCTATATTTTAAGTGACGATCGGTGTCTAAATGAAAATAACGGTCATGTTAAAAAAAAACACTTGAGAACATTATATAAACGTGTAAAGGTACGTCGTAATGGACATTTTTTTGAGGCAATTCTTCAATTTTAAGTAGTCGCTAAACATTTTAACGAGCGTTTGGCGTGTCCATGTTCAATCTTCTTCCGGTGGTTTCGTTAAAATAATTAATCGAGCACTAAGTAATGTCCAATGTCGCCTGAGGGTCAACCGACAACAATCGGACATGTCGATTCGATTAGACATGACTAAAGTAATTTCGTCGGGTTAATCACGTTCCTGTAATAGAACAGAGTGGACACGTCACATATACTGTGACGGGCGAAAACGACAAACGGATCGAATCGATACAATTCATTCGAAAGCTGGTGCTAATACGACATCTCCGAAATTCGCTACAACCTTATTTCTTCAATTAAACGAACGAGCCATAGCAAAAGCTTTCAGTTACAAATCCGCCGGGAGAACACCGTGTTCATCCTTAATGTATCGGAAGAGGAAGTTAATAGTTCAGAGGGTTGATCTGGGCTCTCAAATTATGCCATGTACTCTAAGCTCGCTGCACAGTGTAACTCGATAAATTATTAAAAAGCATGCTGGAGAGTTACTGCCATACCATATGTATGTATCTCGGGGGAACTATGTAAATTTATGCATGCATGTTATATCGACGATAAAATTAAGAATTAACCGAATCAAATAAAACGAAGGGAAGGTCGGCGAAAAAAATCGCCGACACGAGATAAAGAAGCTGATCGTTAATTTAATGACTTCCATTAGCTGTGGGCAGGTTGTGGAGTTACACATTTAATGTCTCCGAAGACAAGTTATCAATCCATTAGAGTTTAAATGCACTCGGGGGAATGTCTCGTTAACACAATCTTGCGAATAGCCTCATCTGAAATGCAACGGTCGCGACCGGCGATTAAGAACTGCAACATGGTGATCCGGATCCTGACAATGTTTTTATCAGAAAAATATATTCTTTGAAATAATGTTTTAATAAAAAAATAAATATAAGAGTAACTTCCTATATTATAGGACCTATAACGTCCAGATAGGTTCCACATTATAGGGGGGGACGTTATAGGGGGGTAATTTTATTTTTTGATTTGAAGGAGATCAGTGCATCAAACATTTTAATATTTCTTTTTTTCACTTGTTTAGCAGCGCAAATGACTTGACTTGCGCCATGTGCGATATCCTTTCGTATTTTGGCTGACGTAATCTTCCCGCAACTTGCGGGCAGGGAAGATCAACGTGACATTTTATTAGTTAATTTTATGAAATTATAAAATATTTTATGAAAATTCTATCTAGCGTTTTAAAATATGTACGTTTACTGTACTTCATTATTAAAATTCATATTTGTACATGTGAATATGTGATATACCACTAATGATCAATACTACTATATAGTATTTATTTGTTCTATGTGCACTTGTCGTAGCTTAAAGGTAATAAAAATTAAATTATAATAGTCTAGTTACCACTACAGAACTTAGATCGTATTCCGATGGGTGACTTTTGATAAAATTTTTAGTTGGATGTGGAGTGGAGGCTGACGATCTCCATCTCACAGACAATGGTTTATTAGGACAGTTGTGGCAATGAGGACGGTCGTTCGGGTGGAAGCTATGAAACAACCAATCGGTTATTTGTATTATATTTATTGTCGCGACGTTGGATGGCCAAAGAAAGACCTTCTTACCCTTCGGTAATAGCAATGGGCCAACCTCCAAAAGAGCACCTGAAGAATGACAGTATAAAAGTCAATTCAAATCATCATCCTTGATATTTACGTTCTCACGATTTATTTATTGGCCATCGATTATGCTATAATCTTTTTTTTATTTATAAGTATTTTTTAAATGTATTCATTGTTATAATAAATAATATAAATTGTAAACCAACTGAAATAATATTTAAAAAAAAGTACAACTGGCTACTACTCCTAAAGTTGTATTACACATATAATTTATCAATATATTGTATGCATATCTTTCTAATAAAATCCCGTTTGGTTGATTTTGTATTTTTAAAAGTTGCGTTTTGTTTGAAACATTGACATGACTGAATTGCATTATGACCTGATAATGTTAATAATTCATACATAATTCTAACCATTTAATTGCGGTAAATTTTCTATTGTGCAAATTATCGGCTCGATCCACATGGCCGTAAAATTCAAACTGTTTAATGGAAACGAATTAGTGATGTATTTAAAATTTACCCGACAATGCGGCAATAGTCAAATTATCATAATTGAATAATTTCCGCATTAAAAATTCCAATTGATAAATTGATGTACAATTTCTTATTCATTGTTGATGCATGAGCAGATAAGATGCGGAGTCAGTATCACAATGCGGAACGCCATTCAATCAAGTGGCTAATGAACGGTCCAGTGCAACCATCAATGATTTCCGAGTAGACACACAAATAGTTTTACGGTAGGTTGTATTAGTATAACGGACACCGAAATGGGTTTCTGTAATTAGAGTCGTGAAGCCACCAAAGAGGAGATCGATCGGTTACATATTCATGAGGAACAAAACCTACAGTCTTTCCGTCACGACAACTCTTCACCGGCCGAGATCATGATGGAGAGAGCCATTAGCGGACCGAGATCGTATTTAATTTGAGTGCTTCTAGTGATGAAAGTTTTCAGCACGGAAGCGATGATAGAAAAATCGATAGCATCTAATCAAAGTTTGTGCGGGGTGTGTGAATAAATTGAATGTTCTGAAATTATTCGCACGCCAAACCCTTGTCAAAACGGGGTCAGTTGTGTGAGGCCTTTAAAGCGAATATTTGGAGGATTCAGGATGTTGCTCAATCAATAAAAGGTACATGCGCATGCATATTTAATACGTGCCAATTTCTACCACTGTTTACTGAGGTCAATAGACGATAATCGTAATTTAATACCGAAATCATTGGGTCGCATACATAAATTTATTAGTGATTATGACACACCATTTAAACGTTTGTACTCTGATCAAATACGGAGATAATCAGGTGTTAGAATAAATTAGTTATAATGGACGAGAAGCTAAAAAACATAAACACCGAGCCTTCCACAGAATTAAATTTAATGGTCAATAAATTACTCCTGTTCGATTTTTATAGAGATATCTACTGATGTTTTAATCGCTCGGCATTTTGTCATTTTAAATATGTAAGAATTTTATAATAGGAATAAAATTAAATTTGTGTTTTTTTTTTATCACGTCTATTTATATTAACAATTCCTATGGTGAGGATAAAAAAAATGCATATTCATTTCACGGGCGTGGCGCAAATTGATGATAGCCTCACTTAAAGAGTTAAAAATGAAAATATTTCATAGATGAAAAAATCCGGCGCAAATAATAAAACTATTATCGAAATGAAAAAATATTTCCAATTTGGTCCACGCCTCATTCCGCGATTGTTGATGTATTCATTCCAAATTCAATTAAAACAAATTATTCAAATTGAATACGTGGGCTTAAAATGCCTATGTTTATCCAATTGCTAAAATAAACACAACATTCAATCAATAGAATTGAAATGGCAATTTTCATCTATGGATTTTGGTTTGTGCCGTTCGTGTTAACCCTGCGGCATTTGAAAATTTTACCAAAATTACAATTGGTAATATCTAATATTATATGTACTGAAACGAATTGAAATTTTCGTTTGCCATCATTTTTCAATGTGACATTATCTCAATTCGTGCATTTTGCCAAATCAGGGCAATTATAAAATAAAATATAAAATTCCCCCTCGATCGTTCAACGAATTTTTATTAAAAAAAATCGCACTTAATTAATATCGTACACACGAATAATACGTAAATTTTCTAATGGTTACCTTTGATCCTTGACATCTATAGCACTTTATATCTTTGCTAATGAGAGAGTGTCAAAGTTCCCATTTAAATTTGTTACTTTCCACAGAGTATATTTATTTAATATTTTTTTATATAAAAATGATTCACTTGATGCTTTTCCAAAAGTAACAACGAGATTGGCATTGGAATATCAACAAGCGGACACTTTCCAGACGACCGATTACTTTACATCGCGGATTGTGCGAGATGCAAAGAAATAAATCTCGGAATCGGGAGCTACTCGCGGCTCTTCGAAGATGTTCTTCACTTTATGGCTCGAATTTCAAAGAGAAGTCATTAAAAACTCGAGTCTCGAGTGAGAGAGACCGTAAGAATGGGCACACAAGTATCGCAAAAATACCGCAAACTCATTGGCATCGTCGTTAAATTGAGATTCGGAATTTAAAACGCTTTATTATATCCGGCCGGCGCGGCGACGGCGGTGCTATCCGGCTCTCTAATTTTCCGAAATTTTCCATCCGAAGAAAATCAATGAGGGTGGGGGCAGATTCCGACGTAGGAGAGTGGGTCAATAGACCGTGCCCAAATGGGAACTGATCATTAACGCTCCCCCGACTGTTCATTTCGAAGCTCAACTTCACCGATAAAATAACAATAAATGAGATTCTCACCCGGAACGCATGATCTGCATAATATGCATCTCTATATATGTCTATACATCTAAAAATTCCATATTCACTTAAATAAAAAATAAAAAAGTGTTCCACGAAAGACGAATAAATATGCTGGACCTTTCTAAATATATCAATTCTCATTGCCTATGTAGGTCACGGCTGGAACAGGATGACACAGCATTACTAATTAGGAGTCTTCGTGGAAAAAATCACCGATAAAAATATTCCCATGTTAAACATGTGTTTGATATAATTACAGGGCATCGTGGTTGCACGCGTTTAACATGAGGCGGCAATAAAACACTTCGGTGGGCGCACCAATTGCACACACCGAGCGAACAGGGGGCAATTAAAAATTTGGTTCTGGAGCTATCGGGCATACCGTGGCTGCCCGCCGACAATGGAGCCTCTCGATTGTAACAAAGAAGTTAATAAAAATGCCAATGGTGGTCGCGATGATGGACGTCGGCCGATGAATATTCATGGCCTCCGCTGGGCCAAACAAATGAGCAACCGCTGCATTCAACTACCGGCAACTGCCTTCCTTTTATCATTTTGTTTAACTAACTGCTCGTTCAGCTTTCCATAACTTTACATCCCAACGCCACGGCGCCATTATGCCAGGTGACAAAATGAGAAATATCTCAATTAAAAAAATGCGTAGCCAAAACAGAAATTTAGAAGCTTTATTAAATTTTCAACTGTACAGTTAAGCCTTTTCCACTCTGGATATTTTTGTTCGAATCTACGTTCTACTCTCATTAATTATTTCACGAATATAATATATAAAAATGTATTTTTTTAGTAAAATAAATAAGAAACATTCTATATGGTTTTATCTGATATTCTATTCAATAAAAGACTCTTTTTTATAAATAAATATAAATAAAACGTGGTTTAATTTTTTTGTTAAAAATCTTTGGGGCCAATACGTCTGGCCCACATAGTGGAAAAGGTTAAAAAATAAAAACGATAATTAAACCGTACCATATTAAAAATCATTTAATAAAAGATTTTACATCGTAGAATTACGCAAAATAAATTTCCATTAAACGTTTCTTTGGTAATCCCTCTAATTATTTTAAAAATTCATTAAAGCATCAATAAAAAGGCATTAGTTTACTCCTTATCCTATCAATAAAGCAGAAGTTTTAATAAAAACGTCTACCGTATTCACGTTGTGATAATTAAAATAATTAATCATAAAGTTGACATATTGACCAGGTCTAAACATATTAATATATAGATATGGGAAAAATATGATAATAAATCCGATTAAAAGTTCAAAAGAAAATCCGCCACTTATTGATATTCAAATTTAAAAACATAAATATGATAAATAGTACACAACAAATTTATATCCATTCGCATTGCGCCTAATCACGACCAGTATATGCATACGCTTTGGAATATTAAAAAATATTTTTTCTTTCAAAAATGATACACGAATATTATGAGAGTCCAATACGTGCGTGTCTATAACCGATGTCATTAGCCATTGGACCACACCGCTAGAAATTATGTGCCTATAAATAATTTCTTCAGGTATAATACTCAAATAAAATTTAAGATCACGGTAGAAACGTCAGATTTGCGTAATTTATTGGCGATTATGTTGTGACTGTAAATTTCGCACAAAAGCGGGAACACATTTGCGCATAAACACATCACAATATTATGAGAAATAATAAAAATTGCGTTTTACTTAGCACGGCAGAAATGCTATGTTTTTTATATAAAAATAAAATAGGGTCTTTCAGATTTATATATTTCAAATGTAGTAAATTTATACCGCGCTGTGAATCATGTCAAATCTAAATCCTTAGAAATGAGATATTGGAGAGATGTCGTATGGGTATCAAGATTTTTCATATGAGGAGGACACTGTGAGAATACTGAATTGGTTTATAAATATAAAGCAATGCTTTGATTTTTTATCGTTATATAATTGACGAATGAAACATTGAAAAATCCTGAGATCGGAATGCAATTCTACCGGTCTCGTCCGGCGCATTCGTGCTTGATACTTCAATTCGTTCAACCATAACACCATTTCCAGCATAGCAAAATTTGCACTATTTGAGAATCGATTTGTTCAAGCGGATAACCACTTGCGGAAATACGAACGGAGGTTATGAGCTGGCAAACACAAATATTTTACAGCTCGCAACAACGTGGCGAGAGCGTCTCCTTTGTCCTCTTGTTTTTGATTTATTCGAATGCTTGCAACATTGTCGAGATTCGTTCCCGTCCGCAGCTGACAGATTCTGGATTTTGATTGTACGGGCTATAAAACAGTTTAACCGATAAGTTGGCCACGTCTCTGCTGGAATAATGCAATGAAACGTGTCTATCTGCTAGCAACTGTGTCCGGTACAATGTTGCAAGGCTCCGGGCGACAAGTTGCTCACGTGCTGCTTGTAAATGCTAGTCGAACCCATTCTCACGTTTCGATATTTCGCATTTTACTACCGACCATCATCGTCATCATCTACAATGTGATATTTAGAGAACGCGACGGGGGCGGGCTAGGTCAGCGATTGGAAGCTCTTGTACTTTCACGACCACACTCATGAAGCATATCGAGTTTATCGTGTGTTTTTATTGTCTCTCATAGGCTTATGTCAGGCGATCTGACCCGTATCAGAAGATCCTATATAATCTTAGAAAAGTGTCTAGAGATATCTTGAATCTTTAAGAGTTCTATAGATGGTTTCTAATGTTCAAAATTAAAAAAATGGGTAAAAGGACAAACCGAAATCAGGAAGACCTATTAAAAACGATAAAAACTCATTGGGGGAGTCCGATCTGCCTAAAACAATCAAGGAATTGTCCCAAGACCTTGGTCGTATCTTCAAATCAGAGATAGGACAGGTCAAAATAAGAGAGTTACATTTTAAAATTCCGCAACATCCACTAAATTCAGCTGATGTTGCACCTTCAGACTATTGCATTTTTAAGTCGATAAAATGTCTGTTTTTAGGTAAAACAATTATAAATAATAAACAAGTCTGAAATGCTTGAAGACGTATTTTAATAACGAAAAACGGAACGAAAAGAGGTATTCAAAAACTGCTTAACCTAGCTGTGCCGATAGGCGGAATGTTTTTCTCGCTCGCATCCGGTACGATGTGCCTAGTGTGAGTGAAACGTATACCAGTGACATGTGCCGCGAGAATTAGGCGTTCGGTCTACCGGCGGCGTATCCTCTGTCTGTGGCGGGACATCATCGGGTGTGCGCGTCATATTAATTAGTAGAAAAATCCAAAATATCGACTAAATTTTTAAGCATATCATAAATAACTTTTTTATTTTTAGAATAATTCATTTTTTTAAAAAGATATTAATCAAGAATCCATCAATATCTTTACTTGTAATGCTTGGAATCTATTTTCCATTGTAAATAGATCTCCTCGGACGACGCGGTTGGTTTCGAACCACCGTGACGGTTCGGTTAATCTGAGGAAGACGATATAACGGAAAATATTTAACTAAATAATATTGTATGGTTTTTGTTTAAATAAACCTTTTGTTGCAATAAAATAGTTGACATTTGTTTCCGCTTTACCTAATATTAACCACGCTAATCAAGCTATGAGTGCAATTAAAATATGTTAAATTTGGTGAAATTATTCACAAGTGAATCACATGTTAAATTTAATTATTTGGTTGGTATTTCTGGGACTTTGGGAAAAATTAAAGACTTGACTAAGTAAGCAGATATTCCATCTCTATGCCACAAAAAAATGGCAAAAACTAAAGTAAGATTACAGATTTTTATTGAATATAGTAGTTCTATTGTAAATAAATACCCTTACTTTGCAATAATATTTAATAAATATTGAAAAACAAAAAAAAATGTTTAAGATAAGTAAGAAATAACTTTGGGGGTCGAGCGAAATAAACCCATGGTGGATATTTCGTGTGGTTTTCCCTAGAGGGTTTTTCTATTTCGCTTAATTGGACATTTTGCAAAGAACATCGCATTGCCGAAAGGTCGGCGTATTAATAATACACTATTTAATGAAATCCGTATGAAAATTATAACTTCCATCCCGGCTTTAGCCCCTGGTCCCGATTTGGCATGAAATAACGAGGTTTGATGTAGGAATTATTTAAGCGTGCCGAGGAAGAATGGGAGGATCGTCTTGATAACAATGCGCGTCCTCGCTCTACCCCCCCCTCTCCGTGTTTACGTCATGTATTATTGAATATTCTTTGTGTTGGAGAGGGAAAGAGTAAGATCAGCTGTGAATAATTTATAACTCTAGCTGCCAGGTCAAACAATCGGCTCGGAAGTGTTCGCGAGCAATTTGTCTACACCGGCTGCACCATGATTTACTGTTTGGCGAACGTACGTAAGTTCAACTCGGTTGCCAATTTACCAAATGATACATATAATCATCGCGATCTTCCGATGATGGACGCCTCTTCGTTAATTTCGCTTTGGATTACACGTATTATTAAAAGGTTAAGTCGTCAATGTCGTGCTTTCCGCGAGCTTAGCGCCCGATCGTAAAACTGTCATCGCGTCGAAAGTGGTGGCCGATTTGGTAGTCAATTGATATGGAAATGATGTTGACGAGTGGCTGCCATGTAAATACTTTATAATCCTCGAGATTGAAATGTTTTACAAGTCGACGAGTTTGACACCCACCACGCTTGAAAAAATATATAATGTCCAATGACGATTTCATCAACGTCTTTCTCCTTGAGACTCCATCTGCCTACGCGTGTCTATGGGGCATTTAATTATTTCTCAGCTAATAAAACAGGGCTATAAATAAGGGTTTATCGTATTGATCAAAGAATAAGTGGTTAACTAAAATCCAACACATTTACCGACAATTACATTATGAATACATAAAGAGAAGCTGACTTAATATGCATGAATGCACATATATGTATATTTAATACATTATCAAATAGAAAATAAATATAATTAACAAAAAAATGTTTTTTACCGATGTCATACTCTTATTGCATCATAAACGAGCATTGTCAGTAAGTACTGGAAATTTTTATTGCATTGTCATAATTTCTTCGAATGCTTGATACACCGGAAGGTAGATAGACATAGCAGCTGATGTGGTCGGAGTACCACATCAAATATTTACACGGGCTATGGGTTTCCTCGAAAGATAATACATATAGAATGTCTGCGGCCGGGATGGGACTGTCAGTCGGGTCTACTTTCGATTGTTGAATGCGAGGAAGCGTTAACTTTTGTCGTCCTTATCGCATTCCACGGACGCCCGTGGTTTACGGCTCTAATTTATTGCCCTGCCGGCTTTTCATAAACAAGGCACCCAATTAACCGCTTGCCGGTAATTGAATATTTAAGCTTATCGACCTCGCCGAACCCTTTGTTGTTAACACGTACATCTGTCTGAAAGATGTCGCCACACTTTTTTCGAGTGGCTGGTATTTACATTTATCTCATTAACCACTATATTGAATGCGATTAGATGTCGTTAGCCGGGGCCGAGCAAACTACTACTGTCGAGAGAAACTGCGAGCAGGTCGTGTGTGGTTTCTTTATTGGATGCCGCAATTAAATTACTCTGTTCAAACCAAAAAGTTTATTTTCCTGCGTATATCATTAGAGAATTCCTATTCAAACAATAGATATAATATAAAGTTACATCATTATCACGAAGGTGATTAGTCTAGGGTTGAAGGCTAAAATTACACCCCGTTTATAAAAAATTGAAATATTAATTGGCCTAAAACAATCTAAAAAGTTTAAAGCACACCAATCAAGCTTTTCTAAACAATCATCCAACTGTGAAGTAATAATTAACCGCATTAATTATAAAGCGTCTCATATAATTTGTAGCGCGTGCCTTCTTAATCGATCAGAACACAGCAAGAAGATGAGGAAACATTTAAACCTTTGTTTTACGCCTCCGGGCTTAAAATCCTAAATGTCTTCATATTATCAGCCTTAACAATAGTGATTATATACAACAGAAGTCAAATTTAAAATCGAGCACACATACACCATGAATACGTACGTGCGATATTCCATCACGAATTTAGCATTTGTACATTCTACGCGTCGCTTCTTTTTTTTATTTTTAATGAGAAGATAATAATGGTGTCCATTAATCAGAACCACTCTTGGTAAAAGCTTCACGTGACTTTCGTACGTGCGATGACAACTGCATTACGCCCAGCGCTGATTAACCTGATTCCAATGAAATATGAGACTCCATACGTCTGTGTCGTTGTGTGTTCTTCGTTTTAAACCTTTTTTTTGTCTCGCGTCGTTAATATTTAACGTTTCTATTCAGATTGTGCAACGCGCGGAGACGTGTTGATGATTGAGTTCATCATCATCATCATCATCAAATTCAATTCGTAGCGGCGTCTCGCCCGACCCGGGTCAACATAATGAAATTCTTTCGTAACAAGATCAGGAAGAATGCATAAGAAATACATTACTTTAATTTGATACAAGAATACGCATCAGTTATTAGAATTTTATTATATTAATAACAGAATGACGGAAAATCATATCATATTTGAAATATATGTATTTGAGTACCCATTGAAGCAATTTTCAGAATGGAGACTTATATTAAGTTAATAATACATTTCCAATCAAAGATTTTTTGTCAAAAACACGGTCGCGTATTGTTTAATATAGATAACAGTAATTGGTTTCCTTGTGTACATACAATTAATTGTATATTATTGAATAGAAAAATGCAAAAATGAAAAGCATTGCTTATCGCGAAAGGCAACAAAAAGCACAATGCACATTTTCGCAGATCAGACAAAAAAAAGGCTCTTAAACATTTAATTAATAGTATGATGGGATAAAGGAAGGGGTCGTTTTAAATAGGGAAAAACTTTTGCCGCGGTCAAACGGGGCAGCGAGGACATAAGGGTTGTGACCACAACGGGCCCTAACAAAGGACATAAATGGACTCGTATAATAGATCTGATACCCTTTTATCAAGAGTCGTAGCCGCGGTCCACGTGTGACGTTAACGTGACGATGATTTTTATGAAAGGGCATAGAAATTAATGAAGTCCACGATAGTTACATTTTAATTAACCCTTATCTCGCGCTTGACAGGTAGAACATTGTATGCGCGGTGAAAGGAAGGGACCTTTTTGCGAATTCTAGGTTTCATAAATTTCATCCCCGCGCGTAATATAGGTTTCGGGTCACATAAATTTTCGCTCTTGTTCTACGCAAGGGTTAATGGATGTAAATCAGAATTAATCAACGGGGCGGATGTATGTATGCTGTCTCCTTGCACGGCGATATATAACGATGATGGATTTAAATTTGTTCGAAACCAAAATTCAATTAATATATGTATGAATGTACACGCAAGTGTTAAAAATATGAGGCAAATTCCGTATATTTGCGCTTTTATCAAATGAAAAACCCGTATAATATTTAGTCGATTGTTTAAATTATATATATGTACAGCACTAATATATAAACACGTATGCATTAAAAAAATCCGCAATACAAGAGTCATTAGCGGCTTTGGGCAGAGGAGAGCAAGCGCGGCCCGACCCACGGGCGACAGACACGCGATGCCGGACAGGGACATAAATCTTTGTTCCGAACTAAAAATGGCGTACCTTCGGAAATGTCGTAACAAATTGCAAATCAAGTTCTTTGCTCTCGACCAGAAATAAAATTGGATTGTGCACGGGTCGGACGAGGAGCGCTGCTTCCTCTTCCAAGTCACGAGCGAGCTCATATCGGGCCGCGGCACAAAAAAAACCAATTGTGCGCAGAGTGTCAGTGAGATTAATTATAGTCGGGTTACTGGTGCTGCGGCGCAGACGGGATACTGTTATGCTGTTGTACAAATGGGTGATCGTACGCTTTGTGTAATCAACACGCGGTGCGGCATGCGGCACCTCGGCATGACAAGTCGCGTGTCTGCAAATTTTGAGAAGACAACAAAATAACAGTTGCAGAACCGAGAAGAATGGCGTATGCTCAAACAACGTTGTTTGGCTGTTTGTATAAAAGAGATACACCACGGCAGATCTGCACGGTAGAGACAATACTTTTATTAAAATCTATCATCAATTAATAAACTTTGTGTGGTAGCTTAATATTTGAGAATCATTTCCCTTATCTCGAGAGTCATCTAGCTTGCTATTGGCATCGCAGTTACTACGGCGGATCCCAGAGCTGATTTAATTTGGACGCTCATAAGATGGGGGACTCTACTCAGTTCCCAAAGTCGTAAGCGCGACAAGCTTCTTTAGACATCTCGTAGCGATTGGTCCAAAACAATTATTCTCTTGTGCAAATTATTTATTTATTTGACTACGATGGATAGATGACATAACACAAAGATTCCAAAGCGCCATTCACCCATATAAAGATTCGATAAAGATTCTAAAGGTACAAGGGGATACTAATATTCCCCCCAGTGTCACACCACGACACTAGTTAATTTTAATTTTATTTCTATTATTTGTCTATTTCGCTAAATTACCTACATAAATGTTTTTATAAAACATGTAAGCAGTATATAATATAAGTTATTTCTATTCATACTAAATTCACATTATAGAGCAGTTATGGCGAACCTTGTTGAGAACTGGGTCAATTTTTTTAAATACAAATCCGTGTGTCACTATGTTAGTGGTGTCACTTATTTATTAATTGGACTACGATGGTAGAATGGCATAACATAAAGATTCCAAAGCGCCATTTATCTACATAAAGATTTGATAAAGATTCAATAAACATTCTAAAGCCTCTAAAGATGCAACGGGAGTTAGACTCTCACACTAATATTCCCTCAAATGTCTAACCATGACACAGGTTTAATTTTTAAATATTATTTCAGTTGGATTGAAGTTTATATTAATTGTTTTATATAAATATTTATTCAATACCGAATGGCTTTAAATTAATTAATCCCAACGCCCCAAACTACCCACATCAAATTATATTTTTTATAAAACATGCGGAGGTAATGGATGTCGTCCTCTTACATACCCCCTGGCTAGTTATAAAGAATTCCCTGAATTTATAGTTTTCGTTGGACACCTATCCGAGTACTAACTTAGCTCAGTCGTGGTTAACTTACATTATTGAAATAATATGCGTGTTCATGTATGCATATGCAAGTGTGAGTTCTTTTACAATGCCGAGTTCTCTAGAACAGAAACATTGTTCGTTTAGCAAACTATACTATTCTCAAAAAACATCCTCAGCATATCGATAGTATCAATTTCATTCTTTATCTCTTTTTCTTCATTGTTTAGATTTCTACCCCATATGTAAAAATTAATAATACCAGGTATCAGCACCAAGCATTTATTTCTTTACAGGCGGACCTCGACTTTCGCACATGATTGGTTCCTGAAAATGTGTGCGAAAAGTTAAATGTTCGAAAGTAGAGGGATGTAAAAAAAAAAACACTAAAAATTGTACTTAACTACGTACATATACTAATATGTACTAAGTACATGTAAATAAAATTATATCCTCTTCAATGACTTGTCAAAGGGTTAGTTGTATTTTACTATTTTTTCTTTTCTTCATAGAGAGTTCTGTAACATACCGTACTATTATGGATCGCCCTACGCACTTGAGATATGCGTTCTCCATTGGGATCACATTCTTCCATAATATTCAAAAATATCTCGAGAGATGTGTAAAGCTTCGTTCATGTTTTTTATTGTTAAGGTCTTGATGATTTCTTCTGGTTCTTCTTCCTCACTTTCAATTTGTATACCATTTTCGTTCTCTTGTCGGTACATTAGAAATTCATTAGTCAAGGGTTCAGAATGAGATTTAATCATCTCATTAACATCTTCACTGTTAAGTTTAGAAGGTTTATGACCAGGGGCAACTGATTCGTCCTTTGATAAGAATGTACGATTAGGCATCTTCTTCCAAAATAAACCAGTCTCATGTACATTGAATATTTAACTAGAGGTATATTCTCCATCTTCAATAATTTTGGACAATGACGAAATAAAGTCTTTGCATCTTCATCCGCATCAGCTGATTCTCCAGTGAATTTAATATTGTGTAAAGAATACCTTGTTTTAAAATTTGAAAACCAGCCGTTACTTGCATGAAACACTGTGTTAGAATCTTCGTTTAGTCTAGCCTTCAATCTTTATGCAAACTAAGAGCCTTAGCTTGAATCATTGAAGTACTCAGAGGATGTTTTTTCTTGATTTTGATTACTTATCCAATAACAGAAGATTTCATATCATCCCATCACTATGCCATGCCTTTTGGAAACAATTTTGAAAACAATGATTTTTCCAAAATGTCGAAATAGCGAATTGTGCGAAAGTCGAATGTGCGAAAGTTGAGGTCCGCCTGTATCTGTTTCCTAGATTGGCAATATTTAAATTAAATTGAACCATTGGCAAGCATTGGCAATTTGCCATTCTTATTCGCTTTCTTATTTCTGGCTAGCATTTACCGTTCATCGTAAATATAAACTCAATATAGATACAATAGAAGTTCACTCAAAAAGTCGGTTATTAAAAAAAAAGGATATCAATTAACTGAAAATTGAAAACTTTTCGAACTACATTTGAAATGATATGGACAGACATCATAATCGTCAGAAGCAATTTGTTAAAATTATTTGAGTTTGAATTATTTTAGCTGATAATGTTCTAAAAGAATTACATTACAAATACTCGTTACATGTTATAAATAATTTCCCCGCCGATTCGTACTTACAATCCATAAACGTGTTAATATCTGTGTAAATCAAGATGATAATCGCAAATTTATCTTATTAAGAAAACGGAATAAACAATTAATCGTGGCGAAATCATCTGAGTCGAGTGAGAGCAGATTTACATTAAATTTAGACCCCCAAACTAAAGTCATTAATTACACGCATTTCTGCGTAGCATAAAGGGGCTTATGACGCCGCGTCACAAAATTCACCAGCCCGGATTAAAACAATATTTTTGTTAACACAACCCGAAAGCTGTAAATAATTTTAAGCTCCAGCGAGGGACGTGCTCCCGCGCCTCAGATAGAGAGAAGAAAAATGATCGCTCTAAGAGCGCTAATTCCAAAGAGAGATCCTCGGGAGCCCAAATCTCCGGAGTAGGTGATATTCAGGTGATTTATTTAACGGCGGAAAATTTAAATAAACTTTAATACCCCTAGAGGAAGGAGAGTAATGAGTCCTTTCATGCGTAGGTCATTCCGAAAGTTGTGCCTGCCGTCTTTTAATATCGGATGAGAGCGAGGAGCGTGTATTAACAACGGTTCGCGACGTTATTAAAATTAATAATACGAGCTTTTGTTCGTTTTCAGATAATATAAAAGAGAACAATACAAAATTTTTAAACAAATAATTATGTGAAAATCATAGCAATTCACTTATTTCTGTTTATTCTATTTAAATTTAGCAAATAGCGTTAAAACTTCACACAAGTGCATATTTTCTAACTAATTAATGCCATGCGACTATCAATCAAGCGCCTCTACTGAACGTTGCCGAACCTTTCAAAACATCCCCCGGCCGTCTAATCCCCAAAATCAAAGGGTGTTCCACCAGAAATAGGGACGAACAATAGCGGGTGGCTCTGAAAACTTATTCCGTCGGAGAGATGTGAAAACATTGACGATGGCACACACGATGGATATGGGTAGATAAGCTTTTGTATAGAATTACCCAGTCGGGAGGTGAGCCCGTTACGATCTGGGCCCGGGCTCGAATGACAAGACCACCCGATGCTTCATTATTTACAACGGGTCGGTCGCACGAAAATAATCATCATACAAACCGGCCCACGAAACAAAATCCAGAGGTCAAATTGTCCAAAGAACAATAAAAAAGTCACCTATAAAATCGATACTTAAGCCCCCTACTTGCGGTCAGAGAAATATTAGCGGTAACAATTTTTTCACATGAATTCGTGTTCGTACATTTATTAAATTTTGCAATAAAAATAAATCTTCAAAAATAGATTGAATATCTTATAACTTACAATTTGATAAACTTTAATAATGAAAAATATATTAATTAAATTTTAGGTAGGCGTCGAAAGGTCTTATTACTTCACAGATCGCGAACGCAAACAATTTGAATATCGCGGGGATGGAAATATTCAATTTTAAAGCCTTATAATACATATTATTATTGCTGCGGAAATAGATACGTGATTTAATTATGTTTGTTAAAATTATACAAGCGATTTGATTACTTTCTTGGTACAAAATTTAATTTAATTTCATACAAAAATAAAATAATAAAGTAGTCATATTATCGTGGATAAGAAAAATCGAATGAACTTTTTTTCCACTCCGTAACAAGATATACGGTATCGGTGGCATTTTCCGTGGAAAATGTCTTCCTTTAAACTTTAATGTTCGATAAGCACGAAAGGAAATCGTACATATTTTTCAGTGAAAACGAAACCGTCTGAGCCATCACGCGAACCTCTCGAGATTCTTTCCGTGTATAAAAAAAAATACTTGATTAAATGTCGCATACAAATTGTACGAGTTATTATGACGGTTTCGTGTCGTCGCCGGGGTTCAAATTGAAATTATTTTCAAATTAAATCAAAAACGTAATCGGCCCGTAGATTTGGACGCTGATGAAACGTGGTCGGATTGAAATGCGCCGGGCGCCTGAAGCGTCAGTTTGCATCCAAATATCTTTATTATTTTTTTTTATTACAGATTTTAAACATTTTTAAAATAACCGCTTACATGTTCGTGATTCATATTTAAGCATTCCAACATGGTCCAAAAATTGTTTTTTCCTCATTACATTATTAGTGGTTTCGAGGCGTAATTATACCTCAAACGAAAACTGAATTCATTCTATCAACGCATTACACATCATCAGCTGAATATATATGCGAAAGATGGCTTTTTTTGTTTTAAATGAATACGATTTTTCAAAATAATTATGTACAAACAAATTAAAATTATAAAGCAAACACTTATAAACAACAAAATTATAATCACATATCAAATAGACCGAATTTCAAGCAGCATTCACCCTGTTGACCTCGCTATGTTTTCAAATAGGTACAACAAGACTCAAAGTATATAAATATTTTTTTAAGTACACGAATGTCAACAGTCATCAGTGCGGATGTCACATGTATCATCAGCCCAAAAAAGAAACGCATGTTTCACGTCAAGTGGGCTTGAGTGGCAATAGTCGTGCCATAAACAAATAAACCAGAAAAATGTTGATTTAAAATAACACATAGCAAAAACATGTCACTGACATTTGATAAAATCTGGTATAAACAAAGAGCGACCGTCGTCCATTTGATTCTCACAAGTGTTTAATATTGTTATCCGTTTATATTAATTAAATAAACATGTATTCGATGAATATATAAAATTAAGCCTTTACCTCACGAGGAAAGTTTGCAGTGGGTTGTAATTTAAATTGTGTACTAACCTGAAACAAACAAAAAATAAGAATGATTAGATAACGGTAGACAGACGCGGCAAGTAGTTAGGATCTTAAGTTACTTCCTAGCCAGCGGTGGGTTCACCAAAGTGGATCCAAAAGTTTTGCTAATTGCACAGGTGGTCTGGTCGGCGGCGGGGCAGACGGTGCAGGTGTGCCAGCGAACACATGTGCAAATGCAAATAGGACCCGCCGTTGCACTCATTATTTTCTTGAACAAGATGGCCACTTGACTTGCATGAAGCCCTGATGAACAATTATTACGGGCGGCGCTGGCTGCTTAAGTTACCGCGCATGATAAAAAAAAATCATCAGGCAAATTCGTCTCGGTTTCCTATTAATTTCTAGAGAGGTTCCATGACTGGCAATAATTATTTCCTCCCGCCATAAAAACATGAATAACCGCGCAGTTTACAGGCGATCGAACTGCTATCGAAGGGAGACGAATGGGTGTTGTGTGTGCGCAGACTGTTTTCGGCGGCAACACATGAGAACCCGCTGCAGGCGCTGCATTCGTTGCGCTCTGAGACGAATTTGATTGAAAATTACAAATATTTGATAAAGAGTGAAGCAATCAATTTTGTGGTTATAATTCTTAGATAGGTAACAGCATTGCCAACGAGATATACACCGTTTAAATAGACACGGAAATCGGTTGCGGTAATAAAACGCATTTGTTAGTTCCGTTCTCACGATCAATAAATTCGAATTAAATGATAATAAATAATATATGCGATAACTTGAGTATCGGTAGATTAACCATCTTGATTGGGACAAAAAAAAATATATTCGAACCACTGATTACAAAACATTTCTCCACATATTCGGTCTCAATAATCCAGCTATACTTAAAAAGATTGATGAAATTATAATAAAAAAATAAATATGTATAAGTTAAATCAAAGTGAAATCACATATAATTTATTGAATCATTATAACACTATTATGTGTTTTGATAAATTAGAAGGTAGAATTATGTTTGTAATGATATTAACAAGCTAGTGCAAGGGGACACTAATATTTCCCCCAGTGTCAAATCACGGCACTGGTTAACTTTTAATAATATTTAAGTTGTTTAATAATTATTTATTCAACAAAGGATATATGGCATTAAATTAATTAATTACAAATTATTAAGTCGAACACGCCAAACTACTTACATAAATATTTTTATAAAACATGCGGAGGTAATGGGTCTCTTCTTCCACATACATACTCCATGGTCAGTTTTATAAAGAATTCTCTGAATTCATAGTTTTCGTCGGACACCTATCCAACTACTAATTTAGCTCAGTCGGGGTAAACTTACATTATCGAAATAGTATGCATGTTAACTATAAGCCATAACACTGTTTTTATCAATCAAGTATATGTCAATGAACAGTGGCTAAAAAAGTAGAGGGCTAGCAGATTTGCTAGGAGCATGAAAGAGCAGGTTTAAAATTCCAACGGGCCTTGTAGATTTGTACAAGGATGATCCAATAAAAAACGCAGAAGTGAGTAACAAATTTCCCAATAATATGAAATTCAATTCATTAGATTCTAAAACACTAAACGTGTCGTTAGTATTATTTTTTCATAATACATTCTGTGTAATTTAATTATCAAGTCTTCATTATTCCCTTTTTAGACGATTTGCTATACCACAATGTTGTTATTTATAAAATAACACGGCTTTGAAAATTTGGAGAAATTTTTCCTTAAAATTTATGACGGTTTTTATGGAACGTATGTAACGTGTAAAAAACGAATTGAATGTATTTTTATTTCGAACACAATTACAATATAAGGGACTTATTGTTTTAAAATTATAATTGATACCAAAAATAGTTATCAAATCGATTTTACCCAAGGTGCGTCATAGTGATCTAACATATTTTTTTTATAATATAAAATAAAAATGCAAAACTCGATGAATTGATCGAATTTTAAGTAAAGTGACCTATATTATTTTAATGTCTAGAACAGGAATGAGCGAGAAACCCGCGTTTTTTTAAATAGTATTTCTATTCATATGCGTTTTATTTCTGTAATCTTTTATACTAGGTTTAATTTGATAATAAAGAGTTAATTTGAATTCATTATTCAGTGTTTGTATTATCATAAGTCTCTTACATGCGGCCTAGCCCGATTTTTTAAGAACATATCTAAATTGAAAATGAAAATAGGCTATATTAATAAATTTATTATGAATGATTTAATTTAATCTGGCTCCCTTTGAATAAATATTATTAATATTTAAAGTTTTGCGAAAATGCCAGTTTAATTAAAACCATAGAATTATTTTTAGGAATACATAATATATTTCAGTTCAGATAAAAAAAACATACACTCGTATTCTCTTATTATCGTATTCTCATTATATTAATGCTATGTTTTTTAAGATATCACAATATTAATTAGGACTCTTATCGCACATTACGCCAAGATTCACTTTGTCGGAAATATATTTATGTAAAAGTAAAAGCGATAAATATTATAATATATACAATTAAAATGTTTGATCTTATAACATTTATTTTAATTGCATAATGGATTATAAATAATTAGATTATTTATTCATATACAAGGAAATATGGACAATTATTGTGACCCCAGATGCTTTTTTCAATAAATTAGGCTTATTATGCTGCACTTAGCCTGTTCAATGCGAAAATAGCAATATTGTGTCCTTGCACTTGCGCGGGCCATGTGGCAATTGTCTAGTGGCACGCGTGCGCCACGTGTCACTACGTCAGCCGATCGTGGGGGCCATAGTGAATATTTAATAGGCAATTTACAGGAAAGTATAATTGACGTAACAATCATACGACATGTGTCAAAACAAAAACAAAATCCATCCATAACGGGATGATATTACTCGTTAATAATCTGGCTGATGTACGATTGTGTCATAGTGAGTGATTGAAAACCTGATGAATATAAAACACTACACGGTTAAAAACCATTGTGATAATAATGTGTATTGTTTGCGCATATGTACGACAGAAGATATTTTCGACATAATTCGACCCTCAGGAACAATACTTTGATCCTGTGGAAGCGGTATACACAATGTAGCGCCATTTAATTTAGCATTGCGGCTCGTTGATGGCGTCGTCTTAAGGACATTGTGAGACGCGAGGGAAAGGGCCTGGCCGACATAAATCTAATCCCGGTGTACTTCTGTTTATGCCCCTCCCTTTTGATGGTTTACCTTTTGTCTATTATCATACCATATCCAGCAGATGACAGCGGTGAATAATAAGACGTGATGAAAAATGGAGACACTTGACACTCTGGAAACAATGCGCCGAAAGACGTCGGCGTAATTTTAGGCGTCCCATTCGGGCTGAGGCAAAGCACATACGCGCTTCACACTGTGTCCACAATACTAAATAATAAAATTATACATGTGCTGGTCTTATAATCCGTTATAATAAGTGGAGCATTTACTGAAAATGTATCGATCAGCACAACGCTTTTAATCGAATTTGGAAACGTTCCAAGTTTCTTGCGATACGGCGATAGAGAACGATTACATCGCATTCGGTGGTGTACCAGAGCTGCGACCACCGGACTCGGTCGCATATAGCTCTTAGCGCAAGAACAAATGCAAAATATACAGAATGAATAGGTAGCGAGTGGCTTTTCGCAAATGTGGCTTTAATGCCACGGCAGCCCGGGGCGCGTATTCGTTTTTGCGCCCACCAGTAATGGCTATATTAGCAAGAGGAACAGACATAATGCATTTTAAACAAATTGCCGGGTGGAAGATGGAGGTGGTGCGGCATCGAAACGCACCAGTGGCGAATAATGTCATTAGGCGATGCCGCACGCCGTAATCAAACTGCAGTCGAGTGCCCTCGAAATGGCGGACAATCAAATTAGAGGCAGATTGCCGCGAGGGCTATGCTGTACATTTCTATAATGTCGTTGCTTAAATGACATATATCCCACCAGTGATTCATCAGTCTATTCATACGTACGACAATAACAGTTGATGGGGTGCGTGTGAAATAAGTGACATTGATCCTTGGACGCAGATTATCTTCAAAACTCACATGAATGTCCATGGGGGAGACTAAACTAACAAAAATAAATACATATTATCGATATAAACCATTAGGACGGTTAGTTTATATATTAAATGATGGGAGCAAAAATTTAATAACAGAGATAAATAGATGAATAATATCTTAAGTTAATATTAACATTTTTGTGCGCTGGGTGAAGCGCAGTCTGAGAGATTAATTAATTCGCACAAGATTACAACGAAACTTTGTATTCATCATTAATTTATTCCTGTCAGACGAAAATGGACACTGATTTTCTGTTCCCAGTCCAGAAAATATTG
>JAGXCT010037208.1:0-93985 GCA_022495035.1 Philopotamus ludificatus | reverse complement strand
CCGGGGGGCGAGGCGCCGCCGTCCCGCTCGCACCTATGGCGCGAGACGAGCGCGACGGGCCGCCGAGCCCGGCCCCCTCCGCCGGCCGCCAATGGCGCGCGGCCCCGCCCCCCTCCCGCGCGACTCTCATCCGCGGCCCGCCGTTCTAATTCCGGCGGCGGCGCGCGGCGACGTCTGCGCCGCCGAAGTCTCGGATCCGCGCCGTCGATCGATCCCGATCCGAAGGAAAATCGAACGTCTCTCGCTCGAACGGCCCGACTCCGAATCGATCGTTCCTCCCGCGATCTCCCGCGCGCCTATTTTCAAATTAATACTTCGTTTTCCGCGATTTTAAAATAAAATAATAAATCCATTTTTTACTATAAGTCGTAATTATAAATGACAATTTTTCATATTTTATGCTAACTATAGTGAGCTCTCAATATTAAAATGCATCTAATATTAACACTTTCCTGTCCGCTAATAATTACCCAAAACTTACACCTGGGAATTTCAATATTATTCGAACAAATATTATGATTTTTTTAAATTGATGTAACTTTGAAACCAGTTTGGGTAAATCGATAAAATTTTCAATTTTTATAAGGACAAAGACGCGTTCCTATATTATTGGTCCCAAACCTTGGGTTTATGAAAGAAAATAATATTTGTATAAAAAAAATATGTATGTAGTTCGTCGAACACAAATATGTGCATACGGTCTCAGATCAAAGGTTCCGCAGCGCACAAATTTGTGCGGACGGTCTATAATATGTTAAATATATAATATATCATTCCATAAATTTTTGCATTTCTTTCATTATTCGATTCTAAAAATCGTAATCTAACTAAGTCAATCGCTCCTAAACGCAGATAGTCCTCGAATGAAAGACCGTTTCGAAAAATTCTAAATGATACTGATCAACATGGGGGTGAGGTTAAGGCTGAAGACCTTCCCTTCGATAAAAATGAATTTTCGAAAACATAATCTGAGAAATTATGTTAATATTAATCATTTCCAAGGTGAAGGACCTTGGACTCGGAATGGTATTTAATCGCTTCGCGACTTTTATCGGATTTGTCCGAACCCATACCCTGATACCCGGACTGTGACGCTCGTCCTCCAGATAATCTTGGTTCTTCGAATACGGGTCAGGTCGCCAGCCATGAGCCCGGGAGCCGAGCTGTCAACGCGCAGATTGTAACAAAAATAATCAGACGAGGTTAAGGCCGATTCGTATTAAATCACGATCTGATCGATTGGTCCGGGCACCTCATGTAGACCCGCGTCCCCGAATTGGCCTGAATAGCGGCCTGACTCCTCGACTCTACTCGGCTCGACTCGAAACAATAAATTAATCGTAGTCGTTTTTATTATCCGTTTCTGTTTAATAATAAAGAGATATTTTGAGTTCATCATTCAGTGTTTGTATTTCACAAGATGTAATCAAAAGTTGCTCGTCCCTGGCATGTAAAAATCAATGAAGATATTTTCAAAAATCGTCGATATAATAAAATCTCAATATTGAAACGGATTAAATATATAAAATATTAGATTGGTCCATAAATCTTTGCGTTTTTTGTTATTCGAGTTGAAAAAATCGTTATGGTAATTTTTATATCAAATTAATAAATCAATTGGCTTTTTGAAGCCATAAATAAATATTTTTTTAATTTTATATCATTTTGGCTCAAACAATATTGCAAAGATCTAATTAGGTGACTGTCACTCAAAGCCACGTCCAAAAATATGGTAGGTAAAGAAGAAATTCTCAATAAAATGCATTGATTTTTTTTATACCGTCTTTTCCTAAACGTATAGACAAGTGTTGTCCCGATGTAAAAGGATTAAGCTTTTTAAAATCAGAGCCTCCTTTAAACTATCTATCTGAGCCCAATACGTGTATGTTGTAATTATCTGCTCATAATTCGACAGTTTTATTCTGATATACTATTCAATAAAATACATTTTTTTGTAAATAAATAGAAAAAGAAACTCGGTTAAATTTCTTTTTTATATATAAAATCATTTGGGCGAGTGAAAAAAGTTAAAATTTAATCCTGTTCTTAGGATAGAAGTTGAGGGTCGATTGACGCTCAATCCTTGCCTCTTGGGTTTTGTGTAGAAGTAACGAATCCACTTCATATCTTCAGTGACATTTCTTCTTCTAATTAATGATGAATAGCATATTGATATACCCCCTCCTAGGTTTCTTTCTAATAATTTATAAAGTCCCCATATTCCGCAAGTTTACGCCTTTCTCGATTCTTTTCAATGCCCGTGAACTGATGTAAGAGGCGTATTGAATACGTATAGTCTAGTCAATCTCAAACACTTCAGTCCTCGCAAACCTTGGTAGATCTTCGATATCAAAATTTCCAGAATGAAATTTTTGGAAATACATTTGAATCTTTCTCAGTTTAACTGGATCCATCCCAACAGCGTCACAAATATATTTAACTCTTATAACTGCATTATGTCAGAATTTATTATTTCTTTCTTCTCCCCTGCCATTGTTATTTTGAGGTCAAAAATATTCTTAATAAAATTTCTCGTTACATAGATTACCAAAAGTATGCTGCTTCTTTAATCGGTACCCTCGTGTCATTTTTATTCCGAATATTTTTGATTTTGGCTCTCCAGGATTCTCTGCCCCTCCCATCTCGCATCACAGTTACTACTGTGGAACCCTGCCCTTTCTCAGAAGGATTCTGCGATACTACGAACATCTCGCTAGAAGAAACGAAAGTCCGGAATAGCTCGTCGGACTTGGAAACGTACAAAGACGCAGAGAAAAATTATCCATTTGAGCTATTTTCAGAAAAAACGCATAGACTTATGAAACGACCTAATATAATTAAACAAATTTTATATAAGATTATGATTAATTAGACCTACGATATTTTTTAAACTATCTTTAGACATTACTAAAAAAAATCGATCGTAACTGTCAATCGATTCAAATTTATTTATATAAATACTAATATCCCCATTCGTCTAAATGTGCTTACGTCTTGACCTATCCCGGCTCGTAAACTTATATTACGGCCAATTAATAATAAAAAAATATTATTACCTAATAAAAAAATCTTCGATAAACTTCATTATTATCCGATAAATAATAAATAAACGTTGTAATTTATTAAAAAAAATCTACATTAAATCGTATATAACAATTAACCCATTCGACCGTCTCGGTTTGCTATTAATAATAAATAAAATTAACTTTGATCAAAATAGATTACAATTATTAAATTGTTCACAAAATACCAACAATTAATCTGTCATGATTCTTTGTTTGTATAAGTTTTTTTTTTAAATTGTTAATCTCGAAAACTTGCTATATAAACTTGATCTTGTCTAACTCAACGATCTCTTCAAGTATGCCTCTTCACTAAAAACGACGTCATACATTTTTATTCTTATGCACATCCAACCGTCACTCTCATTAATTATATCAAATTATCTGACAATGTTATACTGTAATTGCTACATTTAACAATATAAAAAAAAATAAACAATCTACACTCAATCAACGAAAGGCTGGTTCGGTTTGTAAAGCCATTAAAAAATTGTTAAACATTGCACGTTTTATGAGGGTTACCATTATGCAAGTATGCAAAGTGCACCCATTATTTATGACGTTTTCCTCTTTTCCATTAAACACATTGTCTTCATAAAAAAATTACAAACATACAAATTATCTTATCGACGTGACGATATTTTAAATATGTTCAATTATCGATAAAAAATATTATCGTGTATTACATACGACATTGACGTCCTATTCGATAATATAATTCCACTAATAAGATTATTTGGTAAAGGCTCGCATATCTACAAGATCCGATTCTGTAAATGGATAATTCTGATCACACGAACTTGCGAGAAAATATTTGTGTTTTGCGAAGAAAAAAAAACGAACGCAGATCGACTTGATTGATGAGAATATTTGTATTCTTTGTGGACTCGGCCGACTTGGAAAGGATGTCGAATAAGATCTGTTTAGATCGGCCAAGCGTATATCCTTCATTATATTTAAAATATTTTTTTTAATATATAATATAATACGTCGATTGTTAATTTTCCAATTTTTCAATATTTTTCAATAAAAATTGAGAAAAAGCCTCATATATATATTTTATATATTTGTGGTGTTTATGAAGAGCACAAAGAGATATCATAAAAAATAGTTTAGTAGACGCTGGATCATATCATACCCACAATACTACACAAAGACAGAATAAAATGCAACAATGCATCATACTTGAATAATGGTTAAAAAACATCTATATTTTTTTATTACCATTTTTAATTTAAAATGGGTTAATAAAACGTTCAGGTTTCTTATTCCAGATCTCATGTTTGCATTTGATTTAGATTCTGCATAATCGAACCCATCTCTTACTATACAATCTTACTATGCATATATTATTGAGAGATATTTTCCGTTGTATCCCAATGGGTCAGCATCTGAACCCTGAATCATTAGCCGATATTTATGTATCAATTATTCTAATCAAGCCGCTTGTTTGCCAATTAAATAAAAAAAATCAAAACGAATCCGAACATCGATTGCATTCGATACAATATGCAGGTGCATCTAATTTTTTTTTATTAAAAATAATATATTTTTCGTCAAAATCCTTCATAAATCTTAAAACACCTTTGTATATATTGTTTTTTTTTTTTTTTAATGTCGTGAATGACGTTTTTTGTATGAATATATGAAAAATATGTATTAATTCATTAAAATAATTTAATAAAAAAATCTTCAATCAAAAAACAATGGTGACAGACAATGCCAAGGCCGCTCGAGAGCACCTGGGGTGTCTGGGAATTCACGCATTGTGCAACTTTATTGTCGACAATAAACTGCTGCGTCCCTAGGAGCGTCCGTCTGGAGGGCCGGTCCCGTAGCTTTCTGCGCGGCGGATGCATATGCATGTCCTTGCTCCTACAGGTGGACAAGAAGTGAAGCACGGGCCCAAGTCGGGGTCCACGTGACCGCCTGAGTTTATTGCACCAGTTTTACGGCTTGCCGAGCACTTTGTGCTTTTATCAGCGGTGTAAGGATACTGCAGAGTGGTGGTTTCTTTTATGTTATTGTCATGTTTCATACGACGTCTACGGCCGATATATCGACGCCGATGCCATTTCTCACAGCGGCGGAAATGGCCATTGGACGGCGATCGATCGTCCGAAAGGTCGATATATCGACTCGAACGATACTCCAGCATCGCCAATTATCCTCGATATATTTTTAGGAACAGACATTCGCAGAATAACATCGAAAACGATACTGAAATAAATCGATACTTGAAACGAATATTTACATAGACTACAATGAGAGCAGTATTTTTTTTCTAGAACATATTTTGTTAGATACAAAAATGACGAAAGATATATAATAATATACATTGAATGATGCATTTTTTTTATCAAGACAGAAGATCAATAAATCCGCATCTTCTACGGTCTACAATATAGTTGCATTCATAATGCATCAGGAATCCGATTAAAATACTTTTGAATGCTGTCTGAAACATCACAGATGCATCTGAAGCATCACAGACAGGATAACAAAGAGATACAAATCACGTTGATTATATTCAACAGAGTGCGTTTGATCTGATTATAAGCTTTTCAGGTCCATGGGAAATATATTAAATGCGACTGAAGCTGAAAAGCACTTAAACGAGTAATTCAATTTTAAATCGATATTTTTTTAGAACAAAAATGATAAAAGATATATCGTACATGATGCATTTTTTTTATCAATGCTTGATAGGCAGCAGATCAGAAAATCGCATAAAATACTTTTAAGATGCAATCTGAAGCGTCATAGGATAATAAAGAGAAGCAAAGAAATATATGCGTTTCTTTATTGTCAAAAAAAATACATATATTCAACAGAGTTGGTTTCATCTGATATTTTTCAGGTCCATAGAGCACATATTAAATGCAGCTGAAGCTAAAAACCACTCGAACGAGTATTTTAATTCTAAATCGATATATTTTTCGGAAAAAGCAGATCGAAATCTCGCATTAACTATAAGAAAATAAATTATATTGTATTGTATCGTGTAATAAAAATTACGAATACATGTTTTTACCCGATAAATATATAATAAATAAAATATAGGGTAAAGGTCTAGTGAAGGAACACTTTTTATTTTATTTAGATAATTAAAAAAAAATAAACAAGAGTGTTCTTTCATTAGAAGATACATGAATAAAAATTACGAATTTTTGTTTGTAAATATTTTATTTCGTTTTTATACAATATATGTACATATTACAAGAAAAGGACATATTATATTAGGGAATAGAGTCATACATATTTTTTATGATGGCATAATTTAAATTAATTCACGTTTCTGAAGAAATATTCTTATTTCGTTCCGAGGCAACATTTATTTTTTTCACGTCAATGCATCAGATGCGAAAATTGGGCGGTCGCCTGAAACTCAAGTGTTATTATCGCCGGATAGAATTATTTATAAAACATCCCAGGAACACTTTTATTAAGAATTTGTCATCGTTATCTTAATTAATGTGCATAAAGGCCGACAGTATAAAAGTCGACGCGTAGACCAACAAATTATGCACCTGAAGCCAGAACGATCTAGCTAGATATAACCGTGAGTGACATTAACAGCCATGGCTTAATCTATGCGAATAATCAACGAGCTAAAATGGAGCCGTTTTCAATCGAAAAAAAAAATTTGAACATTAGCAAAAATTCAATTCGAAGTGCGCCGAATGAAAAAAAAATATGAAATTTATTGCACAATAATACAAATCTGTTTCATGTAACATAATTCGCAATGTGTGGTAATGGACTTGTATCGCTTTACTTTTGGCACATAGAGCCGTGAGATACATCGTTTGAATATGTTATGAAAGTCGTTGAAAAAATGACAAGAATTTCTCAAACGAAAGACTAATTTATTTTATGTTTAATTAAAATAAAATCCATGCAAAACATGCAGTAGATGCACATGCAAAGCCACATTTAACTCACCTATCAGCAGCGATTATTTCATGAAAACCTAGAAAATAAAATAAAAATTAATACAATATAAATTTTACATGTTATAATAATTTAATTCTATGTTAAAATACAGACTATTCTATATAGAATGACTCATAAAATTAGACTCATAAAAACATAGTAAGTTTGTTTTATGACACGCTATTCGACATCCACAAAAAGTCACGTATAAAAGGTACAATAGAGGCATTTTATGCTTAGAAATTGTAGAAAACGACATCTATCTCATAATTTATGTGGTTTCCATTTTACACGGTCAAAAAAACTAATATTCTAATGATACGTATCAAATCCAACCGTAATATTATTTGATTTAATATTAAAACAATACTAAATATTAGTTCGTCTAGTATATACTTTGTATTGAGGCACAGAGTCAACTTTGACAGCTTCTTTCTTAATAATTTTACACTTTAAAAAATATAATTTTTGGATGGAAAATTGGGAAATTAGTACAATTATTAAATATGAGTTCTTATGTGGAAATACAGCATCGCAAAGAGCACGGAATATTGCTCTAATATTACTATGGAATTAGATCGGTTTGTGAAATTTCGTTTTGGTAACTTTGACCTTACGAATGAACCACATGTTTGACCAAAAACAAGGATAGATCATGCAGACTGAGAGTCACCGTCGATTTAGATTCATCTCAAAGTGTTCTGTATTGAAATGCAAACAATATTGACTCATCTACTTCAAATCGATAAAGTAATTCCACATGAAATGAATAAAAACCATAGTTAAAAATGTTTAGAAACTGGCATGATCTTGCCTTTTCATCTTAAACATTATACATTTTTTAATCGAATTGTAAACGTGTGATGAGTCTAAAACGCAATATTCATCACAAGAAACCGATGGTGAGTGCTTGGTGGTCTAACGCAGGTGTAATCCATTATTTATTTATTTATTTTTGACTACAATGGATGGATGGCATAACAGAAAGGTTCCAAAGCGCTATTCACCATATAAAGATTTGATAAAGATTCTAAAGATGCAAGGGGAATAAGTCTCTCACACATATATTCCCCCCAGTGTCAAATCACGACACTGGTTAATTTCAATATTATTTCAGTTGGGATGAAATTTATTTTACAAATATTTAATCAAAGGATATATAAAATTAAATTATTATAAAAACTTGCAGAGGTAATGGGTGTCTTCCTCTTAGTGTTATAAAGAATTTCCTGAATTCATAGTTTTCATCGGACACCTATTCGATTACTAATTTAGCTCAGTATGATTTATGAAATCTAGTTTATTGATCATGATCGAGGTATACTGCAACTAGCTGGACCAAATGATCCTAAAACTTTATTAAAGTGACTTAGATTAGTCAACCAATCATCTCCTATTCTATTGCATCACAATGGTAGACCGTACATCGCACAAATAGCATTGGCAAACATATAGGAGTTGGAGTTGGAAGTTCATTCAGTTTTTCATAGGAAAACAATTTAATTCCTATACTGCTGAAAACCAAGCCGTCCAAACATTAATTGACCCTCTATTACCAGTCTTTTACATCACCGGACTGAAGAAGTTAAGATCTCCGCTAAAATGGCTAAAGTGAATTGGCAAAATAGATCCATATTTTAATAACAAAAACCATTCCGTTTATATTAATAACCGAAAAAATCCAATTGTTATATTTATTTTCAAGTAATTTATAATTTATCGATATCTCGACATTTTTTTATAAGTAAAAATAGTTATTCATGATATGCTTCATAAATTGCTCAATATTCTGGATTTTTGAACTAATCAATATGACGCGTAAATGACACGCGAACTCGGCGATGTCTCCTCCCAGACTGAGCTCTCGTAGAACGTGTTAATCGTACGTTTCACTCGTACCCGGCATATAGTACCGGATGCGAGCGAGAAAAAACATCACGCGCTTGGTAACAGCAGCGAATATTATTGTTTTAATTTTTCTTCGCAAATTTCAGACAATAAAGGACAATGATTATTTATAATATTTATTCTTTACTACTTTTTCAGACAAATACAAAAAAATTGTGTCGTGTAGGATTTATATTAAAAAAAATATTCGAGAAAAACCAAACTTTTGGGGTACGCCAATATACCCTATCGGTTAGATATAATATTATACCTATAGTTAGACAAAATTTAATTTAGCTATAATAATATTAAGGATCACAGAGACCAATCAACAGGCTTCCAATATCCCCAAAGCCCCAATATCATCGCTCAAGTAATTGAAATTAAATAAAAAAAGTGGTTAAAATGCTGAACCAAGAGATAAATACGAATACATTTGTCAATGATAAGACAAATAATCAAAATGGATGGAAAAATTAGAGCCTAATCCTTGCCGAAAAGCTTCAATCTAAAAATAGATTGTAGTAATATTTATCCTAACCTAACCCAATGCAGTATTAAACGATTTGAGAAATTCTCCAAAATTATTTGGTTTGCAATAAAATAAATATGAGCTAGAAAGCTTCAGAAAGCTTTTTATTCATAAATATTCTCTCAATGTAACATATTAAAATATAAGTGTCTGTTTAACTAACTGAAGATGTGTTAAAAAAATATATTACAATATTCAAAAGCATAATGTCATACATAAATTAAATATAATCTACAATAGGTCGCAAAATCCTTTCTATGGATTGTAGTCAACCTAGTGAAGGTTCTATAGCTCCCAACCTGGAGCAGATGAGTAAGGGTCGAAGCTAGAAACAGATGATAGATGAGTGGGTCCCCCATCGGAAGAGTTCGAGGGGAAGACCTCGAAAAAATATGGGGAGACATGCTTAGGATGGCACATGTCAGCAACTGGCTTTGCCAGACGATTGGGATTGTGTTTGTGAAATAAAATCAGCGTTTACGGAGTTGATGATCAATATTTTGATACAAAAAGGCGTACAAATTAGTTACAGATTATTTAATAATGGGTTAATCGAGAAGAAAATACTGCTTGATATGAATCTGAGAGTGAATATTTTGAACCAATGCCCAAGAAAAAAATGACGAGATTATAAGATAGCAGCGGCAAAGATGAATAATAAAATTATGCATAAAAAAAACTTGATAAGGATGCTGCCAAATGTACGAATTAAATATATTTTTTAATTCCCACCATTGACACAATACTATCTACACATCTACAGAACGAGCGATAACCACATCGATGGATTATCTCTGCGTACTCGGCACAACAATATGTACCGCATAACACTCGAATGTATCACGAGGGAGACCCATTCGACACAGAAAGCCGGCCGCCCCCAGAAAATGTGCCCCGGGCGCGTTGCTAATTGGCGGCATTTGGACTTAGGCTTATCGCAGAGTGGGACATAACACTTTCGGCGCCCAGCTTGTGACGCAATTCCGGCCCATACTTTATTTTCACGCATTACTCATTATTCTTATTCCGCCGAATTTCTCTCAGGGCCCTCCGGTCCTCCGGCCGCCGCGGAAAAGCGCTCCAATATTTATCCCGTTTTTTCCCGGCGCCCGCGCCCCGCTTCCCCATCTCGTCCCCCTCTCAGAAAACCCATCCCAGCATCTGGGGGCGGAGGGTCAAGACGTAAAGGTAGTTCCTGCCGGCGATAAGGGTGAATAGGCACCCAATTCTGCGTAGAAAGCACGACGCCTTTTTAAATTCGCCATGGAAAAAATTGCAAAAAATATAAGTGTCTCATCTGTATCATAACTTTAATAAGATTATTTGGCCCTAATGGAATTTTAACAATTATAGAGAAAAAATACGTATTTTAAATATAATACTATGAACATTTTTTTTGTCATTAAACAAGAATAAATATTGATTAGAGAAATCTTTTGAAATAATCAGTTCTCGACTTACGACGGAATTCCATTCTGTCATCTTCGTCGTAAGTTGAAAACCATACAAAAAAAATTAGAATAATAATCAAAGGTATGTAGTTAGTTCATTGTTTTTAATTTTGATATAAGTAATATAAAAATTACATACAAAATATATTTATATCATTTATTCTGAAGTATATTCTTCATCTGTGATACTTCCATCCATCGGAGATTCGCCGGAGTTCATACATTAATTATTATTAATTCCTTTACTGATTTGAGCAAAACCTTCGAGTTTATCTATTTCTTTCAACTCCCTCGTTTTTTTCTGGAACTCGTCCTTCCTCAATCTCAGTTATGGTTTGTGAGTTCCTTAACATAATTTTCCAAGAGTAAAATTACGTCTTCATTGTAATTTTTCATAATAAGTTGTTTAGAAAATTGTGCAATAAAACTTATTCTCTATTCTACTTCTTTTTTTAAGTTCGACAATCCAATAACTCCTTGATCTATCGGTTGTAGAATGAATATGATATCATTAATTATGAATTGAAGACAAAGATTTGTACCATATTTTAAAGCATTTCAATGAATATTTGACAAAAACTGATAAAACGTATTTTTTCAATTATTTCCATACGTCGTAAATGCAAATGGTCGTAAGTAGAGAACGTATTTGATATTTTAATTCATCCCCAGATTTTTTTTTCTTATGAAATGTATGATATTTCGTAAAAGAACTGAGAGATTGATTTTTTTTCGCACGTTTGACGATTTTTTTACATGTTTTTATATAAAGAGACATAAATTATAAGTCATTTTGACAATTTTTCAATTCAAGTTATTTGGCGGATTATTTGAAGGATTACTATTCGAACTTATGGAGAAACACTTATTCTGGACTTTTATTATTATTAAATATTTTATCAAATACATTATGTATTTACATTCTGAAAAGTAATTTCGCAAATTACTACTAGCTGGGTAATAATAATATATAATTTCTGCTTTTAATTAATTCGCACCTTTACTAAAAGCTAGTTACTAAGTTACAACTATTAAAAGGTGGACGACCCCTGACTTTGTAAATCACCGGTAAAACATGACGTTAAACAATCAATTAATGCACAATTGTTTATTTTATTGCGATTTTTTTGATTATTTTTTAGAATTGGCATATTTTTTAGTGCAATTTCGGAAATGGAAAAATTAGGATTTTACTTTATTATATATTTTTTTTTACAATTTTCGAGTAATTCGTTTAATTCGGGTACACTTGACGGATGGCGGTCGAAAAATGTATAAGGTCCTCGAGCCCTTTCCGCGTGTAGCCCGTGCGTTTGATAGCATCTCACGAAACTCGCCAGACTCCGGCTGGCTGTAGCTATGTAGCAGCTAGCTGGCATCTCCAGGCCCTCTCCACACACACTCCACGTGTGTGTGGAGAGGGCCTCTGCTCCGCATTCGCATACGTGGATATAATAAAAGGCGCGATACGTCTCTGGGTTTTCCAGCCGGAGCCGGGAAACCGGGAAAAAAGAAGATATTGAAGGAAAACACAATAGGGAGCGAGGAATCTCCAGCAGGTGAGTGGCCCCGTCGGATGGCCCATTAACGTGAAATACGAATGGAACGGAAGAAGGAAAAAACGTAAATTGCTTCTCTGCGAAAGCGCGATGTTGATGAACACGGAAATGGGTGAGAGCGCCTCAGCGCTGGCCAACATTAGCCAAATTGCGTTACACATTAAACATTTTCTAAGAGCACGCTGTAGTTTAACAGCTGTTAAGCAGGTGGATGAAACCTTTATTTTACATTTTACAGATGTCCCAAAAGTTGTTTAGAATTTTTCGCATATGAAATGAATCATTTTCAGAATATTTATTGCAAACTTGAACAAGTGCACATTAATTAATATAAATTCCGCGATATTTCACGCGATGTTAATATTTTTTTGCAAACCACGACTCATGTGTGAATAATTTTGTTAATCAACGATTTATAAATCTCATGAATTCATATCTGAATCTAAATGACTAATTTCTACAATAGATAAATCACTTTAGAGTGAATAAATGATTGATTACGATAGTAATATAATAGTAAATAATCTTTATCGACGCCATCATTATTTGCCAGCTATTACACATTTACTCACGAAGCGAAGATGGTAGTAATCTAATTTATTCTACATTAAACACTTGTGAAAACACTTCTTCTGATTTTATTTCCTCAATGTAGGAAAAGCCACGTTTTTCATGTTTTTTTTTATCTTTGAGAATATTAAGAAGTCGTAAAAATGTTCGACGAATACGGACGCTAAACATTCATAATTTTTTGGTTTTTAGCTAAAAAATCTTTTACATTTTCCTCTACTTTTATAATCCTTTCGAATAGCAACAGTAAAGTAAGCTTTCTATATAGCTATCAATGTCAAGATACGTCAGAGACAAGTGTACAAACAAAACAACAAGAAATTGTGATAATTAGTCTGTGAAAATAAAAATTAGGCTGTGAAAATAGAATTTTCTAAAATCAGAGGCACCGTGTTCATCGTTATAAGGTGCTATCCTTAGTATTGTTTAAAGCTAATATTCTTTAAGAACTCACTATGCATCACTCCATCAAAAATCTTTAGTAAGTAAGACTGTTAGGGTTGGTTGAGCGGTTAAAACACTTCTCATATCCGATAAAAAAATGCAAAGAAACTAATTCATAGAAAATTCTAACTCCTTGTTTTTAAAATGTTACGATGAATATGATCCTATCGTATTGGCGTATTTAGACCTATTTTTTTAACGTTTGAGGTCCCAAATGGTAAAAAAACTCGGGACCTCCTATAACTCATGATAGAAAAGAGTTTCAAGAAAACTCTGGTTAAGTTATTAACATAAATGGAGATTAATGAGACATTTATTACACATTAAATAAATTTATTAAAAAAACACATTTTTCCATAATTTACTTTCATTCTTACTAACTATTTTGACAGTGTCAGTTCAAACTAAAATTTCTTGCTTTCATGTTTTATTTTTCTTCTACCATAGAAGAAAATATTTTAATACATTTTTACACGCTTTAAAACAGAAGAGGATTTTTCTCCTCGCCCATTGATAAGGGTTTTGGAAACGTGCATGACACAAACTTTGGCGTCAAATTTATATCTGGCATTTTTGTTTTTATCATAAAAATAACAAAATAGTATTCTAAATCTATGTCATTTTCTTCAGAAGTGAATTCGCCTCTACTATGGTAACTTTTTTTCCTCTTCGAAATTACAAAATTTCAATTAAAGTCATGGATGAAACAAAGTTTTATAGCTAACACAGCATCTGCTCTTGCTGATGCATTTCTAGATTTTTTTTAGATATTTCTAGAAAGATATATAATCTATATTCTAGAAATTTCCAATAAAAAATATTTTACTTATTTAAGTGGTCTTCTAACCTGGAGGCGGGTCTTTGCCACATGGAGGACACTACACGATCTCCAGCAGTGACACTTTCGATTCAACTCTGATGCCAGGACTGTGACTATCGTCCTCCAGGCAATGGCCAAGAGAGGGAAACTCTTTACAAAAACCGCGTACCAAGACGGCTTGGGTCTCCGGAGTACAGACACGAAAGGGGACCCCTCACGTCACGTGTGAGACTCAGGTTTTTTTACCTCGACTACCATTCGAGAGTTTGGTAAGGCCGATGCCCTTAGCAAGTGAAAGCCTTGTGGCTGGCAAATGATGATGATGATGATATAATCTATATTATAGAAGATTTAAATAAAATTTATTTTATTTATTTAAGTAGCCTTCTAACCTGGAGGCGGGTCTTTGCCACATGGAGGACACTACACAATCTCCAGCAGAGACACGTTCGACTCAACCCTGATGCCAGGACTATGACGATCGTCCTCCAGGTTATCTTGGCCCTTCAAATACGGGTCAGGTCGCCAGCCATAAGCCCGGGAGCCGATCTGTAAATGCGCGGATTGTAACAATAATAATCAGACGATGCTAAATCCAATTCGTATTTAATTTACGGTCTGATCGGGTGCTACGGGCACCTCCTGTAGCAACACACATCATCGATTTGGCCTGGATAACGGCCTGGCTCTCATAGCTCCGTAGAATCTACGAAACCATGATTGTGCCCAACCGCCATCGTCACTTCGTCCAATACCGACACGCGACAACACTCGACAAATAAAATAAAAACCTTACTTTATTCTTTATTAGGTGCTACAAAATGTTGTACAAAAATAACGTTATTTTCTTTGAAACCTAATGAAAGGACAATTTAAACCCTATGCTTACGTCAGCTTACGAAGACCATAAACAATTCTTTTTCGTCATCATTTTTTTGATTTTTTAACAATGATTTGATTCCATCATCGATTAGATTAATGTTATTCCAATTTTTAAATCATTGATATTAATTGAGATTCAGGATTCTTCTAAGTACATATCTATCATTATGGCTTATCTGCCATAACTCTTTATAATGACTCAAGGAATGCATTTATTTTATGCTGTTTATGTATCCTGTGCTCTTTATTAGCAAAATTATGTCAATAAAAGTTTTTCAGGATGAATTTTCCGCATTTTTTCATAATAAAATGTATTTGGTAAACTGTTTACACATCAAAAGCATAGTTTCTAGTTTTTTTTATAGCGTTGTCTTACTATTTACAAGATGTTTGCAGATTTTTTAGTATTCTCAAGTGAAAAATAGGATACTTATCATCTGTATGTATTCCATCGAACTTTTATATACATATTTGGTACGCTGAAAGGAGTATTAGGAGGGATTATGTACATCTCAGAAGATTGTATGGTATTTATTAGGTTAATATATTTTTTTTATTTTGTGTGCCACTGATTCATAATCTCTGAATAAAGATAATACAAAAATAATTCGTACAATGGATCCAACTCGATTTGAATTCCAACATTTTCTCAATTGAAAAAAATAAAATTGTTTTTACATCGCGATTTTCCGGCATTTCCCTCGATTTTCATTTACAAATTAAATATTATTATTTTTATTTCGTATTTGCCACGCATTTATTTTCGGTAAGAGATGGGCAAAATCGAATGGGTAGTGAGAGACCATCCAGATTCAAACATGGAATACTGCACGATTGGCAATAGTCCCGCGGGAAAACTGCAACTGTACTTTGGGAGGTGCGGCATGACGACGCCTTTATGTTGCGGGACAGTCAACAGTGTGTCCGGGAATACGCGAATTATTTTATATTAAATAATATATATATTTATTTTTATAAGCGATAAATTAGACGTTGCCGTATTGTTGGGGATAAAAATATATAAGGAGTAAAATCTAAGTCGAGATTCGCCGTTTTGTGGAGCACTCAGCCACTGTCAATGACGCTTAAATATTGATCCAAAAATTGCTCGTGAAGCTCATGGAGATGCAACGAAGCGCAAAATTTTATCCACTCCCTTTCCCGCCGCCGCAGCGTCGGAGAGGAAACGCCAATTTTTCGCGTGTATAAAAAAATGTTTACCGTCTTTATTTTACATGTGTTAATTTTTTGTGCGTTTTCGCGGAATACGTCTTTATTGCTCGCGGCGCGCGCAAAAAGAAATTTCCTCCGCGTAATTTTAGTGAAGGGAAAACATTTATTTTTTTGCATAAACTATAAAAAAAAATATATGTATACTTTTCGTCTGGCACAATTTCACTCCGGGGCCATAAAGTGTATGAGAGAGCATGCTCCGTTATCAGCGCTCACTTATAGACATATTCTGTTACATCAGCATTCCGAACCTTATCAGTGCTTAGCTTTATTGGAGGAATATTTTAAAATGAAATTTTCACGCAGTCGGAAACAGGATAGGCTGGCAGTTTCCCTGAGAGCAGGGAAACCTTTTGCGTCGGTGTTTCTGCACGATTGTGCAGAGGGAAATGGTAACGTCGTCCATGTTGTTTCGAAAAAAAAAATATTATTTTTTAAATCACCTGTATCAAATTAGACGTAAAAATTCGCAGTGTCTGACAGATATAAAAGATCGCCGTTTAGAATGTCGTAAAAGATCATTTTACGACCCATAAAAATGTTTATGGGTAACATTTTTGCAGTGTGAAATTTGTTAACATTTTACGAGAATCATCTCGGTGATTATTAACGTATTCCTATGACGGAATCGATTACGTATATTTTTTTTTTAATAATTAATTGTTAAAATTCGAAATGGGGTCCACGACGAGAGGAGTCTGCCCGGGCTCGCGTACCACCCCGAATCGACCCGACCCCTGCTTATAGGAACCAACCCTCGAACAAGTAGTGTGCGGGCCGCCAGTCAATACTCGCTCCTGCCCCCACCGCCGGGGGTTGATTTTTATTTCGAGCGCGTAAAAAGAGAATTGCGATAAAGATGAACGCATTGTTTAAATTTTATTCGCGAATAATGGCAATATGACGGCTGGACACTCACAGAGACAAACACAGAATTCTTACGATCTATAAAAACGGCCACCGCCCAAAACCCACCCCCTCCCCGGACACGTAATGCACTCACACTTTGCCCTGTCTTCATCAACATTCAATATTCGAATGTCATAATAAAAAAATGAGTATTCCAATTTGACCGTCGTAAACATTTGACCTATATCAATATAATACTTTTACGATCTTAAAAAAAATAGATATATTGTGAATTGTTCTCTAGTGCATTTTCAATGAATTCCAAGAGGATTATAGAATCTGAAGCTCCGAAATCTCAGTCCGAATAGATAGACGCCATCCATTTTATACATTTTTTATGTTCTTCTGCGGACTGTTACATAATAGCGGATGATATACTATCCGGAGCTGGCTGTGTCAAAACAAAGTCGTAGATTTATACTCTCGTATCTTATGACAGGTCGTATGACAGATCTTCGCCAATAAAAACGGCGATATCGCCTTATCTATTAATTGCGGTCTGGGGAATAGGGCGATGTGCCAAATAAACATGTCGACTAATCACGTGCATTTTATTTCGATGTTGCGGACGGTGCCCTCGATTTTTTTTCTGCTCAAATCCAATAAGACTTTGCCAATTACTTAAGCAGTTCGACAAATTGATATTTGGTATTTCGTTTGGAACCACCCCAAGCTTTTCTATCAAAGCTCCATCTATGTACAGGCAGGTATATGAGGTCTGATAAGAAAAATACACGGAATTTTTTGTTTTGATCAAAAAGTCTTTATTTATTTAACAACATTAAATTTGTCTCGGATAAAACATACCTGTAGATTCACTTAGAAGCACTTTTGAAACGCTATTTATGGTATTAGTTTAATTCCATCAACAATTCTGTCTTTATTGCGACACTGCAACCAAAACGTCGTCCTTTAATGATATTTTTTTCATCTTCAGTAATAAATAAAAATCGCAGAAAGACATGTCTGACGAATACGGAAGCTGCGACATCATAACTTTGTTATTTTAGGTAAAAGAAATGTCTGCGCATTTTTCATTTTTGCACAACACAGAGAAACACGTGAAAACTTTTCGATAGCCAAAAATAAAATAAACATTCAATATGGCTACCAATGTCAGAATACGTCAGACACAAGTATACTCTAACAACAGCCCGAAATTGTGACAATTGGATTTAAGACCTAGGCCTAGGATCAGCCAATACAATAGTATTCACAGAGACAGTATACCCTGGGAAGGAAAACCCTAATCTGTTGACCAATAATTGATCTAGTCTTGGTAGGAGGTCTTACCCATGATGAAAGGATTGTTATTGCTCGACAGGGCTAATAATCACTTGCTACCGGTTACTTGAGACTCGTTTTGGGCAGATATGCATATGTATGCCTGTGTTTATCTATATAGGTGTGTGTGTTGTCGCTCGCTACTTGTCACTTGTGACTCGTTATAAGCAGATACGCTTTAGAGAAGAGAATAAACGAATACCGAGACAAACCCCCTCCTACTTGCCTGAACCCAGTCGAGAGGGTAAAATCCGATACCAACATGTTAGAAGATATACGTCCAATGGCAGCAATGGTCAAGAGAGGGAAACTCTTTATAAAAAACCGCATACTAAAACGGCTTGGGTCCCAGCGGTATGGACACGAAAGGGGACCCCTCACGTCACGTATGAGACTCAGGTTCCTTAGGCCTCGACTACCATTCAAGAGTTTGGTAAGGCCATGCCTTCAGCGAGTGAGAGCCTTGTGTTGGCACAATCATCGTTACGTAGATTCTACGGAGATATGAGGAGACAGGCCGCTATCCAGGCCAATTCGGTGAAGTATGTGCTACAGGAGGTGCTCGTAGCATCCGATCAGACCGTGAAATAAATACGAATTGGACCTAGCCCCGTCTGATTAGGATCGCGTTGGCAGCTCGGCTCCCGGGCTTATGGCTGGCGACCTGACCCGTATTTGAAAAGCCTAGATAACCTGATGGACGACCGTCACAGTCCTGGCATCAGGGTTGGGGCCAATGTATCTCTACTGGAGATCGTGTAGTTTCCCCTGGTGGCAAAGACCTGCCTCAGGGTTAGAAGGCCACTTATGTATGTATGTATGATGTGTTATTATTTATCAAAATAATATCTATCTAAATCAGCAATAATTAATGTCCAGACGTAGTGACTATAGGATTTGTTCCCACAAACTAGGTCCTTGGTCCACAACGTCTAGCTATATTTTCTCGGGCAGTTTTTATGAAGTTTAAATAGCCGTTTGGATCATTTTGAATCGTAATAATCAAGTGAATGTACTATAAATAATTTTCTTATTATATGACTATTCATTTGTCGTCTGGAAGCTGAAAGAAAGGTTTGGAAAAAGGGACTCCGCCGCTTGGAATGAAATCGAGTTCTAGTGGAATGAATATCTTCTCTAATATCTATGTACTTGTTCAGTAATTATTTTTTGTACGTAGTAATAGTACGTATATTTTTAAGTTAAAGTTTTTCCAATAATTTTGTATTTTATTTTTTGAATATTAGGAATAGTTTTATTTTTTAAAGCCCGTCAAAATGACACATGCTAACAATACCAATAAAATCGATAATAATTTTTAAGAAACTTTTAAACAAATATACTGAAAATAGCTTGGAGTATTAATGGGAACTTAGAACACAAAGGAATAGGTGGATTAAACACCGATAATTTTGGTTCGTAATACTGAAGACATACATAAGAATGTAGTCTATACTGCTTTCAACGTTCATTAACAAATCTAAGATTTGAAAGAAGAAATGCTTGACATAACAAAACCCTTAAACTTGCAATAAACTCAAAGGAACATATCACATCTTTACAAACTTGTGAGACCAAGTTAAAGCATTCTAATATAAGTAAATTCTATGCGAAAAACAGTAGAAAGATTAAGATTTGATGCACTTTTGGCATGAATTCTTTATCAATATCTTTGCATTTGACATTTTTTTTAAAAATGGATTATTCGAAGAATAAAAATAGTTATTCATGATATGCTTCATAATTTGGTCGATATTTTGGATTTTTTAACTAACCAATAAGACTCGTAAATGATAACGCTCTCGGCGATGACCCGTCGCAGACTGAGCTTTCGTAGCACGTGTCACTCTCACGTTTTACTCCCACTTGTGACATGTTGGAAACTTCATCGCAGGTAAAATTTAAGCCCTAACTTCTATTTATCTTATAAATATATTTTATAATCAGTACCTAATCAAATGCAAATTGAAATATTTTCTATTGTGTGGTTCAGATTTGAAGGCAAAATTCACAGAAGTTGGCGTACTTCAATTGAAACTTACCAGATTTGAAAATCCTCGAAAATTCGCATATTAAATTAGGTTTAGAAGTGCTTATTGATATAAGAAGTTATTTTTAATTATGACAGGGAATAAGTTTCCTTCTGGTTCAGAATTACTGACATTAATGTCGGGTCTGTTTTGGAGGTTATTACTGCGAACAAAATTTCTTTTGAAGTAAGAAATTTATTAGCTGTGAAGAGATGTCAAGTGACAGGAAGAAATATTAATATTATCGTTGTTAACGCTTTTTTTTGCGGCCCACATAAGCTTAAACCTTATTTATTTGGCCTATGCTAGCCTTTGACTTTGACACGTTTGCTCTAAGCTATATTTTCTTGTGTCGAATCTTGTTTAATTCTTCGTTCAGGCACAAGTATACTAAAAGAATGACAATTAGATTTTTTTGTCAAACGCTGTAATAAGATGACATTCATTAAACTCATCTTACAACCGTATATTTTTGCAGTATATTTGCGCAATTTTCAGTAAAATCCCAGTTATACAAGTTTTGTAATATTATACGAGCGTCGAATTTTGCATTTATTTAAAATATGAAACGATCGCCGATTCGAGTTCGGTAAAACTCTCTGACCTCGTTCGCGAAAATTCACGGTTTCCAAGAAAAATCCCAGAGACGCAACATTTGCGGATAATCCGGATTGGGATGCACTGTGGCGACAAAAATAATATCATTACGTCTAAGCACGCACGTTGAAGGTGACGCGCTGTATTGTGCGCAAGTACAGCACTGTGGTCCGTACGGCAAACGGAGCCAGCACCGCTTTTCGCGCGCGAAAAACCGGCGTCCCGGGGAGGCGTCCCTCCACTTCGCCTCCGCGCGCCCCCCGCCCCGCCTCCCCTTCCTCGGCTCGTCCTTCGTCCCCCTCTGCCATCTACAACACCTTCAAATGTCGCGTAAAGGCATTTCGGCACATTTCGAGCCATTCTCGGTGCCAAAGTCGCTAAATTTGAGGCGTTCTTATAGGCTTTCACAGAAGCTGAAATGCTACGGTTATGGCCGCAGCCAATGGGCCTGTAATACCCCGCGATGGCGGCGCGGGAGGACTCTCCACGGGTCCTTGCACATCCTGTGTCGTCACGGCTCGAGGCGCGGGCCGCCTTCCAGCGTCCGTGGCGCCGAATCATCACGCCATTGTCGTAATTTCAGACCGAGGAAGTCGTTCCAGCGCCGGCAGCACCGTGTCCGAATGGACACTCGCCCGTTCTGCACACTAGGATGAACAAAGCCATCCGGAGCAAATGCCTTTTATCGCGCTGTATTCCGTGATTTTTCACGGTCGCCCCTTTCGGAATCATGCACACGTTGGTAGCCGAATATTTTTTACAGATGACCGAATCATATGGACGGATCATATGGACGATTGAAGGTCGACCCTATTTGAATATTTCAACATTGTACGACGGAGGTACTGATTCTTGTGTCTAGTAGCTCTACACAACAATGTTTAATTCTTTTTCAATCAGGATTTCATATTATCTTCATACTTATATAGTTTGTTGATCACGGATTTATTTTGTAAAGCGTTTTTATATTGCCTTGGAAGCTGCTTCATTGAATTTATATCTTAAGGAATAAAGCCATCATCGTCATTTCGCTCCAGCCCTAGTATAAAGCCCTGGCCACTTTTAGCACTACACGCCATTACCCATGATCTACAAGCAGCTCGTTCAATCTCCCTCTCAGTACCAATGAAGCATGATCCTTTAGTATTTGTCAAAAAACAGGATGTTTATTACAAGTATAATCTGTAACAATCATGTCTTTGTACAACCGATACAACTCTTCATTGTTTCGGACATGTCATTCTCAATTATCTAATACATCTCTAAATATTCTTCTCTTCCACTAAGGTGCCAATTACTCGTTAGTCTTGCTTTGTGAACCCCAACAATCAGATCCATGCCCGAACTAGGATGATAAAAATCTAGATGGAGCATGACTTTAGTTTTCTTCTAAAAGAGTCTTCACTGTAAATGCTTTTGCCGAAGTAACACTAGTGAAGTAGTTTGCAGACCCAAGATATAGATCATAAATTCATTCAAAGCCTTATTCATTGACTCTCAGCGTTTCAAGAATTTGGTTTTTATATATAACGTTTTATTTTCATTCATATTGAAGTTGTCTGCTGAAAAGTATCTTTAGAAGCATACAGCTTATTCGTTTATGTTATTTTCTTCATACAGCTGTAAATTTTTGGTGAACGGGAACAATTCTGGAGCTAGATTGTATCTGGATTAGAGGTAGATTAGATCTGGATCAATTTTAGAATACAAGTGACAACAACTGACGCGACAAATTAGATTTGAGTTGATGAGGGAGTAAAATTTTTGAATTTTCGACTAGTTCGGGCTTCGAACCTTCTTAATGTGTATATACACATCTTCGAGTGGCTTATTGTTTTATCCATGAGCGAGCTGAAACCAGTCCGGTTCAGAAGCCACAACACATTCTTTCTCCCCAACCAAGATTTACCTTCAACGATGGTCTGCAGGAGGTGATACTCTAATCCACGAACGATGTGTCCAAAGTACTAAATGTTACATATTTCTATTGTGTCCAAAAGCTTCCGCTCCTTGTGAAGATATTGAAGTACGGTTATATTCTCGACGTGTTCCATCCATGGAATTTTCAACATTATTCTGTTACACTACATTCCAAAGGCTTCTAACTGTTTATTGTTAGATACCAGTAACGTCCATGTCTCGCAATGTCTATCTTCTAAAAGCTGATATTGAACCAATGAATTTTTCAGATCCATATCAAATCGAATACTCTTCAAATTTAGCATCCGAATGTAACTAGTCACAATTAAAGCCTTGAGACAAAGCGCATCGATAATAATATTTTACAACGTTGGTGCTGACTATGGCCTTTAATGACACTCTGATAAAGCAATCTGATGTTTCTAAATGGATTTAGTCCAATCGAACGTCTTCATCTTCTACGAGTGGTAGTAGAAACACCAAGTTTCTAAACATCAGGATATTTTAAACCCAATACAAGCTTGGCTACAAGGAAGTTCATAGAACTCAAAGCATCCGCATCCGTCCAGCATTACATCCCTATAGCATTCAATCATCTGTCTGCCGCTTTAATAATTCCCACCATTCAGACAACGAAAACCAGTGATTTTATAAGACGAATATTTATCATAATTGTGATTGTGGCGGTTATTTCCGCCACAAACACGGTTATGAAGAGAGGTTATAGAAGTTCGCGCATTTCGCTTTGTCGTAAAATGTAGTCGCCATCTTGTTGCGCTACACACGGATGCCTACGACCAGCCCCGCACGCCTCAGGTCTGTGCCATGGCCATCGACGTACGATTAATTGACAAACATTTCGAATCAATAAATAATAAATTCCGTCTGTATTCATATGTGATATATCAATGTGTACAATATACGAATCCTTCTATAAGATTTTACCACGTTTATCAAACTTTTACATGATTGTCAGAAGTGTCATGTGTATACGTTAATCAGAATTAATAGAAAACCGTTATCAGATTAGAAGATTCGATTATTGATGTATGAGGTATCGATAACTCGAAATTTTACGTGATAGAGAAACAAACATTTCTTCATCGTTTGGACTTAAAAAGACACATTTTTTTTCGAAATTCAAAGCAACAATAAGCCTGCTTCTGATCTGATTTAGTCGTATCTTCATATCGAAAGTCTTCCTCATCTTCTCCTACCACTAATCACCAAGTTTCGAATCATCAGGCTTTTTTGAACCTAATAAAAATCTAGCTACGAGGAGAAAGAGATAATATTGATATTTTTTTCTGCATATAGAACTCGAAGCATCTGTTTACAAAATTCATATCTTCAATACTTCATTTTTCTGTTTATCGCTGTAATAATCGACAGCTGCAGTGGCGAACCTGTTTGCGATTTCTTCTTTCAACATCCTAAAAATAAGTCATTTTAATTTCAGTCAGTATAATTTACTCAACATATCCTATACAGGTTTTTTTCTTCATTCTCGTACGATATATTCATAGTTTCGGCCTATATCATCGTCATGGTTTTTGTCTATATATTTTTTGCAGAAAATGAGGGAAAGCTTCAACGCCCCTGGCCACAGACTGAGGGGAATATTGCTGCACAATACGTAATAGCGGTAATGGTAGCTAGTGGTGCGCAACCATCCTGGTTATGTAATGTAATAACAACCCGCCCGCCTATTGTCTGTACCAATTTGGAAACAAATTGAAATTGTTGTTTGAATATTTTTCGTTTGAGGTCGCTGCGTAGGGGCTGGGACCCTTAATAGAAAAACGGCAACTACCATCCCCGGCTATCTCTTTTCGTTCGCGCCTAGATGGCGATTCGCTCTTATCTAGACGACGTGTTGTCTTGTAATTTTTTTTATTTCCCTATATCGCCCCTAGCATATCGTTGCAAACTGAAATTTAATATTTCGTCGCCAAATTGGGGTCAACACGACCAAATAAACGTATTGACGTATTACAAAAAAAATATCTAACGAAAATACGCATAAATCTGTGAAAAAAAAACTATATTTTTAAATTAAAATCGTTGTATCTGCTTTTAGATAATGATTTTACATATCTCTTCATTAGTATGCTAGCATCGCCCTCACGTATTAGGGTGCATACAAACCACAGAACACGCGACACGAGATCCAAGATAGATGCACATTAGCTCTGATATTATTTCTTTTTATTTAAAAAAAATCTGGATTTAAAATATCAGGATATGTGACACAATCATACGCCTGAAAAAGATTTTCATATGTCGTGATTGTGATTCAGAAAATTAAATTAAACACACGAGTGCGATTATTTTTATGACACGTGGCATGCGATCCATTAATTAATACACGCCGCTTTTTAATATTACATCATTATAATATAATAATTATTAGAATTATTTCCGTCGATCGTATATAATCGTCTGAAATAATTCATCGATTATATCAGAAATATTTTTCATAATTCTGAAATATATATCGCGTATGAAATTTGCTAAAATATTTTGCGCCAGTGGCATCTACACGTTCAGTAGCGAATTACTAGCAGAAAATCCAACCCCCTTCCGAATAAAACAGATACCTGCTAAACCTTCAAATGGCATTGCAGACATGTTAAAACACCATCAGTGCATACGTAATATTTTTATTTACTTTTTTAATATGGATTACGTAATAATTGCAATATTAATCATGAAAAACTCGCGTGTTATTAAACAATTACTATTGTTATTATAGGAAAATAGCTGAGATTAGATGTTTAAATGGTTTCTGTAATGAAAACGTAATAAAAATTTAAATACATTGTTAATTTTTGGTCATTATTTTAATAAATATTTATTTAATTAAGTGTAAGTGGATGTTAGGATGTGATTATTGATGATTTAAATCTTGATTAATTGTATGTTAATAAAAAAAATATATTTAGGCCCTTATGCATTCGTAATAAACAACTTTTGTATAGAGAGAATTGGACACGCAGCTTTGTTCAGATAGTGACGCTTGTGACGTCACTCAACCCTTATCGTGCTTCTCATTCTCTCCGCCGTTGCCCCCTCGCACACCTTCTGCAGGGGAACAGACAATAAGAGCATCGAGTGGAATCTGGCGAAATATTTCAGAACTAAAATAAGGGTGGTTCAAATCCGAGATAGTTTTTTGGAATTTTCGCAAATATTCAATGATTTAAAAAAAAATAATCGATACGCGCGAATCGTATCGAATCGCGCTGAATCGATAGATTTGATTCTGTATTTTAATTAAAAATTCTTTTCAGAATAGTTTCAGAGCATTAGAGGAGACGGAATTCAATATGTACAGCAATGGGGATGGCTCGTTTGATTGCCGATTTGTAATTATGCCCTGAAACAACTCTGACGAAGGTCGCTTTCAGTCACTTTTCACCTCCTGAATCCCTAATGAGCTTCGTATAATAATAATAATGAAAAAACACGCTTTTCCCAGTAGCATTCCTGAGTAAATACAAATTAAGTCGGGGGGAGGACCCCGCCCGTTTATTCAGCAGAAACACAGCACCAACACTCCGTTCCACTTTGGATCATAAACTTTAACAGTGTTCGTGTTTACTCTTGTCTTGAGCAAAATTGCGATTTTGTTGCCTCGAATTAGGCCTTTAGTTTGCACTTATCATTTGCTTTGTGCGCAATGTTTGCCGCAATTACCATCTCGTTAACGGAGACGAAACCGAGTCTGCCTCGGCAAATATTTGGACGCGAAATTATCCCTCCGAACACGTGCAATAAACTAGGCCTTATCTTTCCAATTAGCATACAATTAAGTCGAGGAGGTAGCGAAAAATGCGAAAACGATACGACGTCGAGTGGCCGTCGAATGACGAAACGAACGCCACGTCGAACAAACATATGCCGAGAGAATCGATTGACAGATAGCAGCTTGGCTGTTCGGGTTATGTGTAACGAATCAATTCAGAATACCAGAAATAACTTGAGAACTTCTTAATAAATTCATATCGCATTAATTAAGCATTATATATTGTTGCAGAATCCAGTGGAGTAGATACACATTAGAAAAGTCACGAAATAAACAAATTAAATTTAAAAAAAAATTGCATTTAATAAAATTATTTTCTAACTACGCCACTGGAAAACCCCCTTCTAAAAATATAGTACATGAAACCATGGCTTCCCAATTGATATTCTAATAATAAGAAATATTATTCAACATTTTATATTAAATCGTATATATTTTTTATATATATAATTATTTTTAATTATATCAATAATAATTAAATAAAAACATATTGCATCATTTATTACATGATTAGATAATTAAGCCATTATCGTAATAATTTGAGCATTTGTTTTGATAAAATAACAGTAATGAATAATAAAAATATATTTCATTAGTGTGTGTATTTAAAACAAGTATAAGAAATTAAATATTTATTTTATATATGATTAATAATTATATTTTAGTTAAAACATATTACATAATTTAAAATTTGGACAAAATGTTTAAATTAATCTCTAATCAACGTAAGAACACATTTATATTTTGTTACATTTTAATCCTGGCTGCTGAGACGTTATTAGTAAGTATAAAAATGTACAGTAGTCCAATGCTTAAACTACGGTTCTACTTCTTTTAGTTTAAAAAATATTTATAATTTAATTTTTTTGACTGAAAGGTTTAATTTTTCTAGATTGCTTTCTAGCTACGATATATTAGCTCCCAATTTTATTCGTTCAATATTTCCCAATATTGAACGATAAATCTTCATAAATTTAATTTAAGATCTTCTAAAACATTTTTTTTATTTATATAATAAAAAATAATCATATAATTTATAACAGAACAGTGGTTTTTTCACGTTTTTATTATCGAGGCATAGTTGTTTTTAGTCACACCGATTGAAAGACACTGATCTAGAACAGTGTTCGTCAATCAATGATTAATCCACAGGATTAATCCCAGTTCTTTTCTACATCAAATTTTATTTCTTTTAATCGTTAGTAATCATGATGAGAGGCTAAGCATCATAAATAGCTCGTTATTTTTTGTTAAAAATGGATTATTCTTAGAATATTTTTTTTATACGTGTGACTAGTACGTATCATTCGTACTTGGCACACCGTACCGGATGCGAGGGAAAAAAACATCGCGCCCGTGGCAACACAAGTGAATATTGTAGTTTTTATTTTTTTTCTTCGCAATTGCGGACAACAAAAGTCAATGATTATTTAAAATATTTATTCTTTGGACTTTCTTAGATAAATACAAAAAGTCTGTGACATGTAGGATTTATATTAAAAGAGTTATTCGAGATAAATCAAAAACTTGGAGTACCCAATAAGCCCAATTAAGTTTATCCTTGTAACGAAGAAGTTACGAAGAGATGCTAAAGCCAGTACAGTAATGTCAGTGTCATTAAAGAAATAATCACTTGATTAATATGTGGAATTAATTAAGTGACATTAAGTTATAAAAATAAGATGAGAATGGACAGAAAAATGATAAATCCCGAAAAAATTAATATAGCCCCAATAATAAATCTTTCTAAATTTTTAAAATAAAATTATTAATACGCCCAGTCAGTCAGAAAGTCTGCAGATGTAAATAAGTCACTGACATTGAAGATACGAAATTCGATATTATGTTGCATTTACATTTTTCTCGGAATTTAATAATATTAATTGTGTCCTCTTCAAAGAACTCCTCATAGATCAGATAAATTATAGGCTAATGTCAGTGCCTTATCTTTAAGATCTTGGCGTTAGGTGAACTCTTTGGATGATTCTGTCTTTAAGTCCTCAATATTGGAAAAATATAGTTTTTTGATATATTGTTTTACATCTTATATAATAAGCATTTTTTAGTGCGTGAAATTCAAAAACCTAATACAAAAAATATTATTTAGTAGTTTTTATCATTATAATAACTAATTAATTCTGATAAACGAATAGCCGTGTTTAATAATGGACTAACAAAGATTTCTGGTTATCCAAATTGGTCACATCCGCTCTTTTAACTAATTATAGGACATTTTGTATATTTTTTTTATATTAGATTAAACAAAAGCCGTCTGCGAATATAATATGCATACAATATGCAATCACAAAAAAATGTCAAACGAGTAAATAAAACAAAGAGCGGCATTGACATTAACGACATTTTAACATAATTTTATGTGTATTTATTTTAAAAGCATTAAACTTTGAATTTGCTGAGTTTATTAAAATTGGTGTCAGTGTTAAATAAGCATATAACGTAATTGTTTTGATTTACAGCTAATTTTTAATTAAAAATATTTCATGAGTAGCGTTTATTGGGTTAATAATTATGACTGTAGCGCTAACTATGCCAAAATATTATACGCTAATAATTCGTACGCCAGTGCGCTATGTCGTCTCTGCAATTTTCTCGAGTTATTTCTCTGATTATACATTCAAATGTGGCAATTACCCGTCGTTTGAATGCACAATAATTAGCCAATTTCGAATAACTTACGGCTCTTCGCCGTCACAAATTCCGGCATTGCATCGTCGACCCAGTAATCGGGCATTCAGATGCCATCACGACATATTAATATGTCAATAGTGCCCACTTGTCGATCAAACTGATTGTTTACGAGTGTGGCCCTCGTAAAAAAGAACAAGCAGACGCCGCGTGCGTGGGTCACACCGAAAATGCTAATGCAACTAATGAATGATCGACCAATAAGCATCATCATTTACGACCGCCATTTTAATCAATCCGCCATTTATAGATTCCGAAACGGTCGTAAACGCGTTTAAACTTCGATTCGAGTGCTAATTCGGAGCGCCGTACACGAATACCTCGGCTGACGTCACGCCGTCCAATTTTTTTTGTCTTCGGGCCGCATAAAAAGAGACTGAATGTCCAGCGGCCGCAATTCCAGCGCCGAAATATTTAAGGACGGCCATTCAACCCTTCCGCAAAGTGTCGGGACAGTTCCTCAAACTGCGCCCTTTATGTGTTCATTTGCAACAAAAGTAACGGCCTCCACGCTCTCAATAACAGCCTGTAAGCTCATACAACTGTCAGATATGAAGGTTTGCTTTATTGCAAGGGTTAAAATGTTTTATTGCCCAGTACGGCTACTAAGGACAACGAGGACCCGAGATGTATAATGTTAATTTTCAAGGATGCTCGACCCATTAACGTCGAACGAGTTTCAGGGTGGAATTTCGAACGATTCAATTTTGAGTATTAAAATAAAAATCAAATTAAATGCAAATATTTATTTTGAAATTAAAATGCGAAATTTGTTGAGATAATTTGACACGGTGACGTCGGTTCAACCCATCGGCGGTCCACTTCTAATTTATTATTAATTAAAATCTTATACATTTTGCAAAACACATAATGTATAAAAAATATATAATACAATCAAAATTACTGAAAGGTTTAAATTATTTTTAATATACAGAATTAATTGAGCTAACTGTGGAGAAAAGCCGCAAGGATGAATGAAAGCACGGATAATACAAACTACTAATTTTTATATTATTTATTTTAAGAATAAAAAATGTTATTCATAATATGCCAAATCATTTTTAACTAATCATTATGATGCGTAAATGACAATGCTCTCGTCGATGTCTTGCCGCAGACTGAGCTCTCGCAGCACGCGTAATTCAAACGTTTCACTCGCACTTGGCACATCGTACCAAATGCGAACGAGAAAAAACATCGCGCGCGTGGCAACATCAGCGAATATTGTTGTTTTTAATTTTTTTTCGCAATTGCAGACAATACAGGACAACGATTATTTATAATATTTATTCTTTAGACTTCTTAGATAAATACAAAAAGTATGTTAGATGTTGGCTTTATATTAAAAGAGTTGTTCTAGAAAAATCGGCATGGCTAAAATAAATAATCATCAAGTTCTGTGGAAACCTAATACGTTTAAAACAATATTTACCCCATGAACCGATTTAGTTATAAAATCTTTCTACCTATCCATGTCTCTTGCTGATTTAAATTATTTAAAATAATCCCTGTTTTTTAGCTTTTCCAATCCCAAAAGTTGAATTTTGCGAGTTCTAGATACGTACGCGGAAAAGTTTGGGTATCAACTCAATGTTCTTAGGAAAAAGTACATTTATACAAGGATAATCCGCAAAGGGAAGATGCTCGAGTCCAATGATTCTAACTCAACATGACCCAAAGACCCAATGACCCAAAGTCTACATGAACTCACATTATCTTCTGCCAAAAAAATCGAGATTTTAGTTCTGTATACTACTCGCAGTGTTATCTTCGTATTCTCCATTCCCTTATCCCATTACTTGATATCAGTTTTCGGAAAAGAGGACTTCCAACTATCTACTACATATTTGGGATCTTAAACTCAATAGCGATATCCTGGCCCGGCGATTCTCAAATCACTGGCCAAGTCATCTCGGTTACTAGCAACTTTAAAACTAATTCTGAGAGTTGCTTTTAGCACAATCCCTATTCTTGCAATCTCAACTACTTTAGTAGGTCTCAAACAGTCGTAGCAACAAAGAAATTCGTTAGGCGGCTGTTCATAGTTCATACCAATACTGCAAGATATTGGTTGACCACCTAAATGAGGGACCTAGTCCCTTGGTAAGGCTAGTAGACTGACACAGTGGACCAACTAATCACTATTGTTCATGAAATGGTTCGAAAGAGCAAAGGCAACTATAACAATTGCTTTAAAGATCAACATCATCAATTTATAGAGAGCTCTAGCCCTTTGTTTAACAGCAAATCTATTGGGGTTTCCTTAATTATTGTCATCTCGATCTCCAACATATTTTTCAGCCAACTCCTGCTGTTTTCTAGTTTTTTCGATAGAGTGAACAATTAGAGTGGTTTTCAATAGAGCGAACAATTACCCTGAACATCTATTAAATAATAACTATGATTGCAGATAAATTATTTTTTGAAGACGCCCCGAAGGCTATGATCCTTATATAATTAATTTAAAAATATAAAAAATGTAATAAATAACGATTAAAAAAAATATTAATTAACAGGGATTAAATTCCGAAGCTCTGGTTTTGAAGAGAGTTCTAATTTATATATTATTCTGTGTTTCATGATTTGTATTAGATTTTATTTGAAGATCCAAAACTCACATACAATCAAATAGTGCCTAATTATTTCGAAATAAAATTTAATATGAAGAGAAACTAAACATCAACATATTTTTGCAACATAATTGCAGATTAATCAGAGGTTATCGCAATTTCTACCGTCGATAAAATGTAAACTGTAATTATTCACTGCCTTAATAAAATCTAAACGCTAATTCCTATTCATGTTATGTTGATTAATTAATTATAGTGAGAATTATTTAATTTTCCGTGTATAATTAAATATGATTTATGATATATTTCATCTAACGGAGGTGTATTAAAACATTTAGTATTCATCATTATCATTTGAGGATTTTTTAATTAATAAAAAAAATATATTAAAAGTATTTTAAGCTTCTAATACGGTCCTATATTGGCTCTAGCTAAATTTTGAAACAATGCGATTGTACAATACTTCTTCGGTTTTGCCCCGAGGCTACCTATTGTGAATTTATATTTACAACCCTTTTCCGTGTACGGAAAGGATTGAATCTCCATTGTCCGAAGACACCTTTTATTTTGTGAGTTTTACACAATTCAAAAAAGGATTCATATAAATACTGACGCAATTCTATAGCTGCATTGTTCCTGAAGAAGAAAAAAACTAATAAAATTGCAATGGAAGGTCATGCGATATAGAATTATTTTTTTTGGAATGTTTAGTTTCTGTCAGTGTTCCATCAACCGCAGTCCGACGCAGATCTTCAGCGTGTACCATTTAATTAGTGAGTGAAGAGACGATATTAACATTTACACGATTAATTGATTTGAATTAAAACGGTACATCGAATAAAATTTCGCAATGCTTTTTGATCTCGGTGTTTCTTTTTTGTTTTCTTGTATCGAACAATCGCTTATCGGCTTTATAATCCTCCACTGTGTACACAAGCCGAGGGGGTGTGATTAACTTTTATTGGCCGTAATATTAACTTTAGTGCCGCCATTAAGATTTTATATGACCACTCTAAATCATTCGACACCGCAGAGCCATCTCGCAGAATTAGCACAGGATTGAATTTTAAATTTATATAGTCGTCTGCGAGCGTCGCAGTTTAACAGCGTCGTTAAGCCGCCGTGACGTATGAAAAATTGAATGCTATCTCCCAGAAATCGTAGGTCCATGGATGCGTGTACGTGACGTCAGGCTCCTCGTTGACCACTCACGAAGAACACCACGTTTCCATTCACAACTCGTGGTCAAATCGTGAGAGGAACCGCGAGTGGTGAATTTATGGTAGCCATAAAAATTTGAGTGTGTGGCTCGCTTTATCACGGAAAATTTTGAGTTCTCGTTTTTTGGTATTCGAGGCTAGTAAAAATGTCAAATTATTGATTAAACCGTACACGTGTGATCATAAAATTATTTTTAATATTAATATTTAATTATTCGGCTCGTATAAATAATTGCCTTGCGTAATAAACACATATAATAAATTAATGTTTCATAGTTATTCAACAAGTATTAGTTCATGTTTCGAGTGTCGATAACATTTTGGTGAATCAATCGATCCATTATACGTGAATTTTATAATAATCATAATAAGTGACGTTTATTGTGTAGAGTTCTTGATTTCACATACTGATTATCGTCCAGTTTATGTATTTAATCTATAACGATCGATTCGGAGCAAAATATTGATGGCGAATATGCGAATCAGTGGCTCTAAATATTTTATATAACGCAAACGTGGAAAAATAAAAAAATCAAATTCATGTCAAAATTATCTTTTCATGGTATTTTTTTATTTTCGGAAATAGAATGATGGCTAAATAGGCAAATACAAAAAGTAAAACATCTTAGAATTGTTGATTTTGATCAAAATATGATTGTGTTCACTGAAAATTCAATAAAAATATCATAAGTTCTTTAATATTTATTCAATTTTCACAATTTACTTCTATATAATATAATTTTCTCGTAATTTCGGCAAAAACGTCATCATCTCAAATGTATTATTAACTTCGAGATAAGGAACAAGTCGTAGAAGTTCATTTCCGGCATCATTGCGTTAATATTTTTGTACAAAAAATCATTAATGTTTTATTCTACGACTGTGTTTATAGATTTTACGCTTAATTCTTGTGCAATATATTTTTTTTAACATCATTTTCGGACTTTTTCTTGTCAATTTTGACAGAAACGTTGCTTCCCAGATTTTTTCTTTCATATTTGGAATAAGGAACATGGCCTAAAATGACATTTCTGGCGAATACGGAGACTAAAGCATCTTATCGTTATTGTTTTTGGCCAAAAATTCATTCATGTTTTACATTATGACTGTGTTGAGTAAAATTCAGTCAACAATTATATCGATGTTATATACTTAGACAATTTCTAATCATTTAATAACTATTTTATTATTATTTTGACGATATAAATTTATTTGACATAATTTTCGATCTTTTTCTGGTAAATTTTGGCAAAAACGTTATTTCCCAGAGTTTAGGTAAATAAAATAAAAAGTAACAGATCATTGTTGGCGAATACAGATGCTGGGGCGTCATAACGGTGTTGTTTTTAGGAAAAATATCCATATTTTATTTTATGACTGTGTTTAAGTCAATTGGATCTAGTATTTCTATTTCTATTTATTTATATAATTTTATTTAACATTATTTTCCGTGTTTTTTCCGTCAATTTCGGTACAAAACGTCGTTTTCTCAAATTGTTTACATCTTTAGAATAAAGAAGAAGTCTCAGAAAGGTTATATCTGGCGAATACAGAGGCTAACGCATCATTACGGTGTAGTTTTTGCTCTAAAATTCTTTTTTTTCCATTTTTTTCCGTGAATAAAAAATCACCAAGCACATCACAACATTTAAAACCCTTTCAATGATCAATAATAAAGTAAGCATTTAATACGGGTAGCAATGTCAATATACGTCAGAGACAAATGTAATAATGCTATAATTGTTTGTATTTAATTTTCCAAAAATAAAAAATATATTCCTACTGATTGTAATCTTCCTGTTAGTGTTACAGAATATATTCCAGAAAGATACGTTAATATAAAGCCGTCAAGCATTTAAAAAATAGCAGTAAGGGTTTGAATCAGTACGAAATCATAATGGAAATACACCTAAAGGGTCAATAATCATGTCCAGGGACTATATAAACCTCAGGCCTCACAATATTAGGGCAACTCAATATTCAATTCAACTCCATTCAAACTTCTGTAAATAATTAAATTTAATAATCCATATAATATTTAATACCAATGTTTTTATTTTCAATTTTGAAGGGCCCCTAAATTACTAAGCGCCCAGGGCCTAATAATTTCTCGCAAATGCCCTGTATATATAAATAAAATAAATAAAATTTGCCAAAGGGATTGGGAGCAGTGTATACGATATTTGATAATCGACAATAGTAATTGATAGAATGTATGTAGTTCACTCTTTGTTGTATAGGATATTAACCCTAAACTGACCACGCTATTAATTAATAATTAAAGTAATAATTAGTGGTTACAGAGCCAGTTTTAAAAATTGATTAGATGTGCGTGTCGCTGCAACGTTCTCGGTAAATTTGTTGCGTCTCATTACAAATTAGTTACGCACTTTGTATTTACATATAGAATATTTACACGGGAAATTATTACACGGCACTTTCGACGTGAAATGCGAGCAATGGCGTGTCTCATCCAGCGTGTCAATATTTCACTGCTTATCGACCGTTTTCTTCTGCGTAACGCATCGACAAAAGTCGGGAGTGTTTCATAGGAGCATATTGATAAGGTAAAATATAATTTTATAAGCAAATAAAATCTATGGGTAGTTGTGTTTGTCGACCATAGTGGGTCGATTGTAGCCGACATGCGTCCTAGGAGCTTTCCAGCCAGCGGTCGAAAATATCTGGCACGCTGCCGTATATAAATAAAACGTGTATTTATATTTAAAAATATATATATATAATAATAAAATGTTAATAATTGTGTGTGATTATTGAACGATTTCGATGTTTATTCGAGAATTCAATGTTCAAAAAACCCACGCGTTATTCGGGGACGAAAATACCTGACGGTCTCGTCAGTTTTGTAATTATTGCACGAAGCAGATGATGAAATATTTTATCATCGCAGCGGATGAAGATTATTACATCATCATACCGCTTGTAAACACGTTCTCGGATACGTACACTCATTCTTGAGCTCGGAAACATCTGTATTATAATACTCAATAGCGCAACAAACATTTGCGGCTTGTATAATCGCGAATATTTATAAATAACACACAAAAAAAATGTTCATTACACCTGTATGCGACCGCAAAAGGGGAGCGCTGAAAAAACTGAAAAAAGCCGTCCCTACATTTTATACCACCCTTCTGGCCAAATTATCGCAGGACACTAAAAATCGAGGTGGAACTTGTCAGATTCGGAAAATTGCTATGCAGGACAGAGTGAATTGGGTGTTCCAGGAGCGGTTTCGGTCCCGGCAAATGCACAGGATAATCTCGCTTATCCTCGGTAACCCTTTATATGGCCATTATTAGAGTTTGTCCATGGCGGCGGCGTCGGCAATGGTCCGGAAAACGGCTTCTTATGTTGCCTCCTGAAGGATTTATATTGAGCACTAAGAAAGTGGGCGAATCCTTGCTGATATGCCATTTTCTGCACGAAACCTTTTTCGTCCGATGCCCTTTTTCTACTGTTTAATAATCAGCGATAGACAAACTTTCGTGTCTTTTAACAATAATACAGTCACCGCTCGATAAATACGCACAAAAAATTGATAAAATCCATCATAAATCTGCGATACTAATCATAATTTAATAAATAATTTATTAGCATTATTTAAAACAATATTCTACGACAGCTAGATGAAAGTGTTTCAGTATCATTGAAAGCATTAATAAATTAAATATTCTCTGTTTGATTAATCAGTGTTTTTTAGTTCTATTTATAATTTATCTCGGCATTCGCCTAATAAAGTTCAAGGAATCTAGGAAACCATTCATTTCCTCTGTCAAGATAATCATTTGAATTATTTTTTCTCTCAATTTTACCAACTCCGTATCGAAACCATGTCCACGGCTAGTCCTAATCGCTAATTTATTGTTTTAAAATGTTTTTTCATCCTGTTAAAACCGTTCCGTGTCTAAAAAATTCGTCTAAATTTAGTCGTGTGTTGCATTTTAGGGAACGTACGTCACCACATCCACAATTCGCAATAGCGGTACACCCAGGTATCGGCGAATGAGAGTCGGTCATCCGCATTGTGGGCCCGCACACCATTATAAAATATCCACGGCCATAAACAGGGACAGTTCTGGGAGGACGCGCGAGAGCGAGCGCGACGGCCGTATATGGCGTCGCGCGCGAGCGAGCGAGACGCAGCGCAGACTAAAAGAATTTTCATTTTTTTGTAGCGCCGTCAGCTGTTTCGGCCATGTTGATGATGCCCGCCCGTGTACAGGGCCGCAGCGGCAATAAAAGCGCCGAATTATTAATTTTCTATGCATAATAAATTGCAGCGGAAATTTTTGCGGATAAAGCCGCGAAAATTTCGCCGGCCATAATAAAGTGCACGCGGCCGTAATGCATTTTCTCGCATGCTCGTTTCGTCGTCATGGAAATGCAACATTTAACAAGGTCGTAAACGTTTATTGTATGCAACGGAACGATGCATTCGTACGATGGCATCGTGTAATAGTCAGTTTTATGCAATTAAAAAATCGTGTTGAATATTTTTATGACATGGCCAAAAAATCAGTGCTTTTAAAAATATAAATCTGACATAAAAAAATAAAATATTATAAATTTCATACAGTGTGAATCTTTATTAAAATAATAAATACACAATTTTCGAAGCTTATAATGCAATTTTGAGTTTTAATCTATTATTTTTGTTTTAATTTTTGTTACAAGTGAGATTTTATGAAACACCGCATTTATTTGCAAATAAAACTATGCCGTATTTTAAATTTTGCTCCAGAAGATGCATTAGGAATAATTTTCATGACATGTCTTATTTCTGCATTGAAAATAGACTACCTTTATTGATGTATTAATATATAAAATAGTTTAACCCTTGCCACTCCGTGGGCCAGACATATTATTTTTCTATTTATTTAATAAAAAATAATGTCTTTTATCGAATATGATATCAGATCAAACCTTATAGATGTATATTATTAATTTTCCCGAGGAAAATCTTTCTTATATATATTCGTAAAATATAATTTATGAGAGTAGAACGGAGATTCGTACAAAAATAATCGGACTTTTTATCAGTATTATACTTATGCCCATAAATAGGGCTTATTTATATTTTAGAAAAATATTTTTGTTACGCATTATTAAGGCTTGATCGTATTGATTGCTATTAAATATAAATAAAAACACTACTTTATTAATGTGTTGTAATAATTTAACCTGGCCATGACCAAAAACATCCGAGACCTCAGAAAATGACTGAGATCGAAAATGATCAGGTTTTGTCCGAGAATTCATTAAAATCACTAAATTTCTTGATCAGATTTTTATTAATAAATAATATACGCTCCTGAAAGACTAAGTAAGGATATCGTATCAACCATGCATTCGAATTATACTACGTTATCCTGAAAATAATAATAAAAGTATCCTTATATAATTATTTATTTATTTGTACATCTAAATATAAGGCAAGGCGTAATGAATCTTTTGGAATAATAATTAAAATAAGACCCGTCATATTCTGCAACAGAATCTCAACATTTTCATTGAAAAATAATTGAAATAATATTAGAAATGTGGATTAAGTCTTTATCGATTTCAATAATTAGAAGGATTATTGAGTATATTTTTATTATGGGCTAGAATTTTATTTAATTATGTTTAATATTTTAAATAAATATAAGAATCGATACGAAATCAAGATGGTTTCATCTGATTGTATACGTTGTCGAGTGGGTGTTGCGTGCAGCATGCAAACTGCGTTTATTTACGTTACGAAAGAGACTTGAAATTAATTTACGACACATTTTTCGTTATTAAGAATTTATTTAAGCACATTACAACCATATTTCAAATGGCTTTAATGCGGCATTAAGGCCATTTTGATGATTCAGTTTAGGTGACTTTTATCTGCGCACAAATTAATGGCGGACACACCACGCGATTCACCCAACCCCGGGCATAAATAACGTTAAAAAAAATTCGGCTCTCTACACACGCTGATATAACCCCGATAAATTATTAAAAGGAATTCCCCGGGACAAAGACCTCGGGGACGCAATTACGCTTAATTAGAAACATGCTGATTATTCGCGTGCCATTAAATCATACTGCGATTTGCGCTGCTTTTTTATATATAACAAAAAAAATATATGTATTACACGCTGAAAAATAATACACACTGTGGTACATCGTCGCAAATTTCAGCATCGCTTTATCGGGTATCGAGCGCGTTAAATCATGCGAAACTTCACGTCTTAGTTAACTCTTTCAAAGTTTCAGTCGACTGTAAATCCGAGTCGTAAAGTATTTGCTGCATATGTCGCGCTTTCAAATGTACACGGGATCTAATTTTAATATAAGACGGACCCGGAGGAGGGGTCTGGTATACCCACACCAGAGTGAATATTGGATTTTCTCTTTCATAATCTGCAAATAGATAGAGCTTTTTGTCGCTAACGCGACAGCTGTTACCACCGTGCTCGCCTTCGTACATATGAAATTTTCAACACGAATTTCTGCCTCTCCCGAGCATTCCAACTTTTTCTCAAACTCCAATAAAACGTATTCTGTTCAAAAACGATATTTTATAAATCAAATATGGTTTAATTGCATTTTTCAGCTATCGAAATAACAAATAATCGCATAATTTCAAAACAATATTCAATAATTCGCAATAATAAAATCAGAATAACATTTAAAAATAAATTTATCCTAATAGTATTTATTATTATTTATTAAAAACTAATATTACGTACACAATAAACCATTCACTCTATAGATATTATTTTCACTCTATAGATATGCGAACATGCAATCGTTAAAAATAGACAAATTAATTAATAAAATTATAAACCCAAATGTGTTGATATTAAATTTAAAAAAAATATATATATAGTTTATATATCGTTTTTCAAAATGTCTTATTAACCTTTTCCACTCCGTTGGCCAGACGTATTGGCCTAAAAGTTTTTTTATCTAATTTAAAAACAATAATGGCTTTTATTCATTTTTCCATTGAATATCTCTTTTAATAAATTTGGAAAAAAATATATGATGAGAGATTCTACTAAAAGTAGACAGAAAGTAATAAAAATTATTAACAATAAAATATTATCTGGGAAGCCGATGTATATATAGGCTTAAAGAATTTTCCATTAAATTTGGTATAACCTTTACCATTAATTACAATATTTATTTTCAAGAAAATAAAATAATAAGTAAGTTATTTATATGATAAGGAAAATTAAATTTAAATTTAACTCTAAATAATCTATTAGAATTTTAAATATTTGTAAAGTATTATGATTTAATAATTAATGTTTTAATTTGACTTGCAATAAAATGATCATTTTATTAATAATGGAAACTGGACAGAAATTATTTGGTTAAATAAAAGTATTATATTTACTAGAAGCGATTTATAATTTTTTCAAAATGTATTTTTAATTATTGAACAATTGTACAAAAATATGTATTAATCATAACATATTTTCTGTGAAGCCGGTATACAGACTAGGGGATATTAAGAGTAATTTTCCATTAAATTATGTAAATCTTTAGCATTAATTTCAATGTGAATTTTCAAGGAAATAATTACTAAGTAAATTATTTATATGATAAGGAAAATTAAATTTAAATGAAACTCTACCTAAAAATAATATGAAATCATTTGGAGTACAAATATACATGACTTTAAATCTATTAGAATTTTAAATGTACAAAAAATATTAGGATATGTACAGAAAAAAAATATAATCGATCGGTATATAATAGTTTAATAGATCTAATAATAAAATACATAATTTTATTAATAATAGAAACTGAACAGAAATTATTTTATGCAGAATAACAATGATATAGTATTTAACATTTTTAAATAATATGTTATATTACCATTTATTTTATGATCTGAGAAATGGCATGCCATCTTGGTTTTCCTCGTGTCAACATTGTTTTATTTACAGTTGACACGTGTATACACTATGTTTAGAGCATATGACAGAAATAAACATTTCTAAACAAGTGTAACATCCAGTAGTAATTATGACCAAAATAGAAGATTCGGTGTTGGTTTCGTCTTCTTATTTTCATATAAATTCCGAAACCGATCGTAAAATTAGTAAAATTAAAAAAAAAATCAAATGTACAATACGAAAATCTAGGATCTTACTCATTTTTTATACGATTCAATGTAAAAAAAAATTTAAAGAAAGTCGATAATTTCCCGTGAAGAAGTCGGCTGTTAATAAAAAGTACATTTAAGAAGAGACACGAACATTAAAGTAATCGTTTTTATTGGCTCGTATCGAGGAAATAATTGCGCGCGAGTATCTTTCACGATAACAAGTTTGATGTTCTCAATGGCCGACATAAGAAGCAATGCAATTACAGCAAATGGATTCTAAAACGTTTTTTTATTTGTTTCAAAGAATAACGCGTTGATTTATACCGGTGTCCACTCTGTGGGGTAACGGACCGACGCCATCAACACTCCAACGGTGGTTGATGAATATTTTCGATAATTTGGCCCATAAACAAAATCTGAACTGAATACATTTTTTTTCATTATTTTCTTGAATAGATTCTTATCTGACGTCCCCATAAATGCCAACTGTATTGAATGAAGAAACACGCAATAAGGAAGTGCGTGCGCTGAGGTTCTTTTATATTTAAAAAAAGGCAACCCTCATAAAAAAGCATTGTTAAGGGTTTTTTAAAAGCGAAGAAAACACTAAAAAAAGGGTTAAATTGCAGATCTTTCATGGAAACACTGTGACGAATTTATGTACCATTATTCAATCGAATAATGCTTTTTGTCCGAATTTTTTTCTTAGTATTTCTTTTCAATTCCGCATGCATTTTTTGGATATATTATAAGTTAAACTTTTTTTTTCATAGAATAAAGTATTATATAGGATTTGCATTTTTTTGTATGATTAGTTTCTTTTAAAATATTATCATTTACTGATTGCATAAAAATATATTTTAGAGTCGACGTAAATACCAATAATTTTTCTGATCTAATTTTGAGATAAAGAATAATTGTATTGGATAAATAATTAATAATATAAACAATGTACAATAGAGTTGTATTTTTACCTCTAGCCTTATTTTCTTGAAGTAATTGTGCATCTAATATATAATAACAAAAAATAGTTCATGATTTAAATAAATTTATTATATTATTTTTTTAAATATAAAAAGCCTTATATTGCTTCTAAATTAAATTAAATCTGATATTTAGATTTTCCACGAGTTTAAATAACACGGTACAAAAAATTCAGGCAAATTAATAATTTTAAAAATATTTTATTAAACATATTCATTTAATGTTCAGCGAATGAATTGATACATTTTTTATAATTATTTTCATTGAAATGAATTAAATAATTATGTAATTAAATCAATAAATTAAAAATTATTCGTGACCGATTTTCTGTTTTCTACGAATTTATTGTTTAAACAATATTAAAAAAAATATTTACTTCAAATTTAGTGATCGAGGAAGATCGTTTTCAGACAAATATATATGAAAAATATTTATTTTTTCAGTTCAGCTCCAATTGATAATTTAAAAAAAATCAGTGTTCAGCTCCGGGGTTCGTTCCAACATTAAAATGGTTATTAGCAGATTTTGATTTTCGATTCACTTCCGGTCAAAGCCCTGATAAAAACATCATTCAATAATAATTGCTATAAAACTAAAAAATCAGTTTTCTTAAATGAACCGGGAAAAAATCCAGAAAATTAGCTAAATGGATTTATGTATATAAAATAAATATAAATCTCTCAATAATGATATATTGTTTTTTTATGGATACATCCGTTTCCATTTTCCACGATTTTAAATATAATACATAATAATAAATATTCAGCGATTGTTTTTATAATGTGTTAAAAATGATTTTCATTGAAATGTTAAAAATAGTTAACCAGAAAGTTGATTTTCAGAAAAAAAAAGTCGTTTTAGTAACAGCTTTTGTTGCGGAAAAATAACTATTTTTTCTGTTTTCATTTCTACTCCGTGATGATTTTTATAAAAAAATCAACTCCTTGGTTTCGGTCCAACCTAAAAAATGTTTTTAGCCGATTTTGGTTTTCTAATCACTACCGGTAAAAGCCCTAATAAAAACATCGTTCAATAACCATCATAATAAAACCGAAAAATCATTTTTTTTTAAATAAATCGGAAAGAAACCCAGATAAATAACGGTTCGAAGGCCTGCTCATGGAAAATTAACTAAACAGAAATATCATGTCAAATGTCAAAAAAAAGCCAGTTACATCTCATTTCAAGATATCAAAAGTATATTATTTTAAATAAATAATTTTTCTACAATTTTTAATATTAAATTTTTATACATTCAAAATTAAATACCTTGAGCAGATTCGTTTGTGCTTAATTTTTCATCAGTAAATTAAACCAAATGAAAATGAAAGGTTTTCAGAGCGAATAATCAACAAATTCCCTCGATCGCTCAGTTTGTTGTTGAGATACAAACCGTAAATATTCGCCGATGATTTATAGCCATTTTAAAACGGATTCCGAATTATTATACCGGTGCTTTGGCCTTGGTGCGACGTAACTCGAACGTGCTAAGATTTAAATGCGAGCGTGACGCGCGTGCAATGTTATGTGCGGCGCCATTTGGGCACCGGGCGCAAGAATCCCGCCCATTTGCCATTATGCAACGAATTTAATTTACTGTACACGTTTATACGTTGTCGTAGGTCACAAACCGAGTCATGTGTGATCGTATGTACTGTCTCGTTGGACGTAACTGCGGGGCCGGGCCATAAAGGCGAGACGTATGTAGTACGTCGTTTTCATAATAATAAAAATTGTAGTGACGTGTAATGTGGCAAAACGGCGCACGCCACCAGAACGAGCCGCGAAATGCCAATTTTTTGACGAAAAAAATGTATATTAAAACATTTTTTCGTCAAACGACATCGGCAATCGGCATCGACCTTGCGTCGATAAATTTGCATTGACAAATTTGCGTTTACATTCCGATTTTTTTTATTGCATTTATGCAAATATCAACATTCTCCGGAATGCATTTGAAATTCTAATTATTCATAGAATTTGGCATCGATTTCAATGAATTTACAATGCGATTAATACATTTTTCTAACGATCGAATGGAAGTCTACACAACGATAGTAATTTTTTAAACGTTCATACGTCCGCTGTAAATTCACCGATAAGGCGTATCATAAAGAAATGTTAATTATTCATGTCTGAGTGCCTCTGACAGCCGTCGTCAATCTTTTCGGTTATCTCGCGTAAAATATGTCAGGCATTTCCTAAAACGCCACCGACATCGATTCAACAAAACAAGCTCGCGCATAATTCCGTAATAAAGTCGGTGATGTACACCGACTGGGGACCTTTTATCGGTAGCCATCTATGGATTAGCCCAACATCCACTAAATACCTGCGCCAGTGTCTAACTGTACCGCAGGGATCGGTGGCCAAATGGCCCTAGACAATGGAGGCTGCATCGATTTTTCGATCCCGGTAACATGACACCTGGAAAAAACGTTTTTTTTTTACGAATAGTCAAATTGGCCATATGCCCGCGGGCGCCATTAAAAACGCGTCTTTGTGGACATAACGAGAATTTATTGCGTGATAAAAAATTGGTGTGAAAATACTGGCGGTGGATTTTTCGATATGTCAAAAAAACGCGGACAGGGGTGTATTTTATTGGCCACTTAAAAGCGTTCGATAGCGCCTTGTAAAATTGAAAATTACTGTTGTTTGGCTATTTCTCAATTTTTCCGAAATAACAATATTTATTATTATGCGTGAGACTTATAGTAAGCGAACATGGACGGGCGAAATCGGTGGTTCCCCGTGCCGAAAGTTGTAAATGGCGGACGTGGCCTGTGCTTGCGAAACTGTGGGAATTTATTCAGTATTTTAACGCATCGTATATTTTTATGAAAGTTTTATATCCAAATTTATTCGACAATAAATCGGTAATGCTTAAGCAATAAAAATAATGTTATTCAGATATTTAATACTATGATTATCACACATCGTTTCGATTTAAATATATAATATATAAAACATGATTTTTGAGTAGTTATAGAAAAAAGATAAATAGTTACGTGCACCATTTTTAACAGTTTAAATTAACGAGAAAATTTGGAAATGTTAAAAAGTTCAACCGAATGTTAATTTCATTCATAATAATACTGAAATTGATTATTAATTATATAAAGATATTTTTAAAAGAGACTAAAGATCAATTATTTAATTATGTTAAGATTCTGCGAGTTCATTCACACAATGAAACCAATATTCTATTGAAATGTATCCATTATTTAATTTATTTTATATTTTTACGCGGTTAAATTCAAAACATCTGGATTTACACGGTAGATAAGTTCCAGCAAATCGCGAAAAAGATGAGGATAAATACTTCTTTACAAAGACGAAAGAACACATCCATTCTAATATTAAATTGAATCTACGTTTCCTCTTTTTTATTAAATGAAGGACATCATCTATTCATTTTTCAGAATTATTTTAGATGTCACTTAGAATAAAGGTATAGATATATCACATAATCATTTTTTTTTTCTAAAACAAAAACCGTGTTATAGCAAAATCATTTAAATTTAGCTCCGTATAAATTGAAGGAGATGTGAAATTATGCGTATCAGTATTATTAGGAATATTATAATATTTATTCTACTTATATCTTGGCATTTAAGTATTATTATGTCTAAACTTGGGATTGTTTATTTTATTTTTTTAATCAGATATCAGATCAAACCCTTATGCTTATTGATTTTACGAATTCTTATTGATTTCACGAATTATTATCTCTATTAATAAATTTATAAAAAAAATATATTGATAGTAACTCATAGATTTGACTAAAAATGAATAGAGTGGAAAGTGTTAAAAAATATTTAATATGAGATGTAATAAGTAGATAGATATTTATGCATTTTTTGTCAATCAACATCAATGAATGAATATAATTTGTATATTGAATTTAATCAAAACCATAGAAATTTAGATGTTAACCATAAAAATATTTTTAGTGTTTGATTCCAAAAATTATTATAGAGTATTTTGTGCAATAATTTCTAGAATGTATCTATTTTACAAAAAAGGGAATTATGTATATATTATTATTATTTAATATTATTTTATTTATTATTTGACAAACACTGTTGCATGTGCAGTTAGGTCTCCCCTTTTTAAATATTAGCACATTTTGCAGCATACATAATTCAACACCTTGAAACTATTCTATGCAGTGCGATAAGGAGCCACATGTCACATATCCATGACTATCTCCCGGTACAATCATCTTAAATCTAATGGGCAATAATCACCTGTTTCATACATTTTCTATATATTTGAAAAGCCAATTTAAATAATCTGAATGGGTCTGCTAACGACGCGGTCTTCTCTGAACGATGTTTTGAAATTTCAAACTGCTCAATCCACTTGATGGCTGGAAACATACGCTGGCGACAAGTCTTAATTAACAAAATGCGTTTATATTTTCGGAGGAATCCGCCCTTTATTTTGTGTATATACTTATTTCATCCGGAATTCTGTGCGCGTTTGGTTCTTTCTGAAAAACTAATTAACAAAGTTCTCCGATGTAAAGGTGAGCTTATTCCTAATTCAGAGGACAGAAGATTTCGTTTACAGTCTGGTGGATACAGATATCGCCATCCCTACTGACTCATTTCCTCCGCTGCTCTCTCCTTGTTTTCTTGTTTCGTGTAAATGTGAACGCGAAATGAACTGGACCGCAATCAGCCGGATGGAATTATTTTTTTAATACGAAAAAAATAAAATAACACACCACATATCCGACACTTTATCAATTTATATTGCATTCGATTATATTTTAATTGATTATAATAATATTATAAATATTGGATCTGTGCCAGATGCGGTCCTGGAGAGCCAGCTGCACTTGTATGAGGGCGAATAGCGAGCTGATTCTCCTGGCTGTACATTTATGTGCCGTACTTCGTTCGGTTCTTTTCAAATTTCACTGAAAAGTTTTTATCAACGAAAGCCTTTTTCCGTTTCGTTATTTTTTTGTTTCGAGTGCGGGTTCAGTGGGTAAAAGCTTTTGTGTGCGAGCCGGATTATCTCCTGTTGAAGTGCCGCCCCGTGAAGAAAAGTTTTTCGCCGAAACTATTTTCGCGCGCGAATCGCAAGATACGACACACAGCCGTATAATGGCGGGGCCATGAAAATTTTCCACTTTGTCTCGCAATTCTTGTATAATGGAATAATAAATATGGGGCCGAATTTAATTTTATACATAATGAATGTGAATTTTTCATGAGGCGCCCGGTGAAAGGTGAGCTTTTCGGCTTTTAAACCAAAAGCTAACCTGCGCGAAATGTGCGAGGGCGAGTTTCGTACACAGCCAGCCCTAGAGATTTTTAGCAGATACTTGATATAACTACGTATATCTATTTCTTATAAAAAAATAATTAAAATACTTTTATTATTTTTTTTTAATTATATCTTAATCAAAATAATACAAGTGTTTTGGCGAACCTGAAATTCTCGAGAAATTCCACGGAAACAAATTTTATATAGATATGACTGATTTTATTATATATATAATATATTAATAATATACCCCAATTTATTTAATTTCATATAAAAACTATATTATCGATCAGAAATATGTATCTCAAATTTTTAAGTCAACTGAATCTTTTTTCGTTTTTTTTTTATATCATAACTGGAACGTGGAAATCCTGAGATTTTAAAAAAATAATTCTTAAACCTCAGGGAACGATAAAACAGGGTTTAGCTTAATTTTATTCTTACTCGAAAATATTTATAGGTATTATTTTAAATATACAGTAAATAAATAGTTATATAATTTCGCGATTTTCACACATCTGTATTCTGTTTATTTATTTTTGTTGTAATAAATAGTACCTGAGGACAAATGTCGTTTTTATGGGCTACAGTAATTACTAATTTATTTTCAGCTATTCCTTATATTGGACAATACATAGTGATATGAAATTGAAGGGGTTTTGTTCATTTAATTTAATTATTTAAAATTCATTTAATTTTCTTCTGAGACTTGTAATAATATCATGAAAACTTATTTTCACTATAAAATAAACAAAAAACACTATGAAAGTTGCGGAAGTAATCAATAAACTTGATCTAAATCTGAAAGAAGATGATCTTATTGATTCATTGAATGGTTATTCAACGCAAATGAGTAACGAAATTCCATTGAAACTTGAGGGCTAGAGAAAATAATATTTTTTTTCCAAAGAACAGGAAGAAAATGACGCAAATTGAATCTAAGAAGATGGCTTAATATTATTTATTGAAAAATTATACAATACAAAAAAATATATAGCCGTAGTAAGTTGGAAGAACTTCATGAAACGAAGAATCCGATCGACTCTCTCAAAAATATTGGCATATGACAAATATCTCAACAGCTAGAATTATTTCTCCATTAATTTATTGGACGTAACATTGGTTTAGAATGATTAATGTATATTAAAATCATTCGAGCCAACGAAAAAGATGATAGAGAATAAATTTAATTGTGTCAGAAGGAGGAGTATGTAAGGACTACAAGGCAAATAAATCTGGACTAATATTTTAATAAGGACAATACGTCTACTTACTGTAAATGAAAATAATAAAATTTTAAAAATGTTCTATGAGATTTTAATAAATAAGAAATGTTCAATCAATTTAATGGCGTCGAATATAAATATTAATTACTACTATAATACGTTGACGATGTGTCAAGTTGTTATCAGATCCCTTGTCCATCGTATTCCACCCCATGTCCGAGTGCATTAAAAGGCGATGCAATTTAAGAAAAAATCCCCAGCCGCAGATCGACCCCAGAAACGTCCTCACCAAGCGGCCCATTCCGGATTATCGATATAACTGGAAATTAAAGGCTCCTGCCATTACGGCATTGTCGTATATCATCGCGGGCGTTTCCCTTTCCGCCATTATATTCGGAACCCTCGCCGAATGAATAAACATTTCTGTGCTGGGGCGAGATGGGGGTGGGTCGGGGTGGGAGGGTTCGTTGATATCGCCTCCGTGTTCTCACATGCATATTATCAACAATGAATACGCGGAGGGGGTGGCATTTCAGGGGGCGGCGGCGACGGTGGTGGCTGTTACCATGGAGTGCAGGATGTGGAGAATGGAATGCCATTAGCTCTGGTCGTGAAGACCATTTGGTGAGCTGCTTTGTGTGTCTGCGCACGAGCCACCTTACAATTTTATTTGTCTGTTCGTACAATTTAAGTTTCGGCTGCTGGGAAAAGTTACTCCTCCGGGATGATCCGCGATAATTTCGACAAGGGAACAGAGGAAAAAAATCGAAACATTATTTTATTTAATATTCGCGGCAGAGACGCAGCATCCGGGTGCCCTTGTGAAAATTTTCGCATAAATTTCTATATTATCGCGCAGATATTGATCGGAATTCTTATGGCGTATTTGTATATTGGGGAGTGAGGTGAGCGGAGCGGAGGGGGGAGTGGAACCTATTCAGGTTCGTCTTTCCACCTTTACGATACCATCTGCGTACTACAACCCCCACAAGAATATTATCCAGAAGAATATTTTACCATTTAAGTGTAAAAGGACCGCCATCTTCGTCCCCCTCTAGCATTCAGGGGTGCGCAACCCTGCGAACCGCCCCGTCGCGGGCACCAAACTTTGCGAATTACGCAAATTTCGCATGAATAAATTAATACAAAATTTAATTTAATGGCGTCGATTTAACCCCCATCGAATTATAAATCAAATATTTAATTTAACACGCGTGGAGTATAAGAAAATATTTATATTGCAAATGTCACATTGAAACATGATATTGTTGCCGTTAATTTTGCTACTCGTATGTACATGTATCCCTTGATTTGTACGGTAATCGTTTAGCACGGGTTCAATTTTACGCGCTCAAGAATAACACAATTTTTATTTAAAATGTTTAATGATCATGAAATTAGGATATAAATCATTAGAACTTATTTGGATAAACTGAAAAAAATGTCAGTAGATTTACAGCAATTAAAAACTCAATTAATAGAGCCGTTCAAGGGCAATGAAAGTTATAAATACATATGAGTGATCTTCGTGTTCATTGGATGGTCATTAAAAAGACTGGATGACTGATGTCACAGACAATAAAAAAATATTTAAAAATGATACTTTCCGTTCTCTTTGATCTATTATTTATTAACAATCAATCCACCTGGTGATCTGCAAAATATATACAATTCCATCAATGAATGAAGAATTTATTATCAATTTAAATACAATAAGTTTAGTGCTTAGGATCCTTGACAACATAGTGCTAAATGAAACGGCTTCAAACGAGGACTTTTAACACAAAGTAAATATGAAAAGAGCAACACGCGACGAAAAATGAATATATTTTACTTTAATTTGAAGTTATTTTTATATTATTTAATTTGCATAATAATATATGTTAAGCAAATTACAGTAACTGGAGATGGCATCCAAAATGCCCCTTATTGCCATTGTAATCCTCTTAAAAACCTAGATCATTCACTATAATTAAATTACCAAATTTTTGCAACCTGTGGCAAGTTCTTTGAGTTCATCGTTTTTAGAATGACTATTTTTAAGCTCTTCTTGTTCAACCAGTTTTTGAAGGTCGTGGTTGGTAAAGCGCATACCAGAAACCTGCAGTAACTTTGCAATAACCTGCTCCTCTACATCTAGTCTTACTGTTTAGGTTGACAATTTGGCCATCAGAATGCTATTCTTATTGAGAACCCTTGGATACCTTCGGCCATAGATTCTTTCACACTCTATTCATCGATTTATCAATTACTTCTTGTCAATCAAAGTCGATATTGCCTATTTTTCACCTTCTGTTTTAGCTGTCAGTCTCGACGAGTTGATAAGATGACTTGGACCATTATATAACAGTAATAGAGCTTTTGCAATTTTTTTTAAATCATATTAACCTTCTACGATTGTAAAACATCTGGTAAATCAATATTGAAAAAGTTTCCCTTTTTCTTAAGTCGATACCCTCGTGTCTAAGGATCGTGACCATTATTGTTCCGAATCTTCTTGATTTTGGCTCTCCAGAATCGTCTGCATTCCGCAACTCGCATCGCAGCTAGCTACTACAGTGGAGCCCGTGGGGGTTTTTACTTCAGAGCCCTGCCCTTTTCTATGCGTCCTTGTACGTTTCCTTGAGCTTATCCAGGCTATCGTTTCTTCTAGCAAGATGCTAGAGACATTGTAGTGGAAAATCTGTCGATATTCTCCTTTATAGTGTAGGTTTTAACGCCCTTAGTAAAAATTGTAAATACCAGACTCTGCAATAAACGTTTTTTTGTCATTTTGGATATCCCCCTGTTTTTAAAACTGACGATAACTTCGATATCGTATTTTTAGTCATCCCTTTTCGCCTATTCCCATTTCTGGATCACAATTTCCGTTACTCATAGGTAGAGATCAAAGATATATAATTTCTTCAACCCTCCCTTGATCCCGGAAATTAACGGATCTTGATAGATGATTTCTTCTATCGACTGTAATCAGCTTGGTTTTATTAATATTGATTTTAAGTCTTTGTTTTTATTTGTAGAGGCAACACTTTTGAGCAGTTTGGCCATTCCTTCTTTGTTGGTCACCGAAATCAAGGGCAAATTTGGTTTTATAATATCTTTCATGGATCTTGGCATTTTTTAATTGGGCTTCAAGCATACAGCGTTATATCTAAAAAGCATTAATCGCCAAAGGAGGCATTTCTATATACAAATGCATTGGAAAATGATTAGAAAAAATATAATTATTAGTTATCAAGGTCATGTACGAAGTATAATTAATTATTATGGTGGATTAGTATTAGTAACAATAGTATGACAAAAATGTTGCTAGATATGAATTAAATGATAATTATGATTTCATTACTAATAGCGTTGATATTATAGAAGAAAAATGTTCCAATTTTAATAATGATTTATTAAAATAAATAACGAATGCGATTAAATTACGCGCTTTACGAGGATCGACTGTATTGGATGTTGGTTGTAAATCAGATTTTTTTGCAACATGTAACGTATGATTATCTTTCGTTTATTGCTCGTAATTCTTGTTTGTTTTTCTTTTGCAAAAGCACTATGGTATACATTTTAAGTATTCATCATGGCAACATAAAACACCTAAAATTGTGATTTATACACATATATAAATTCGCAATACTTGTTTTTTTTTTCGCCCGTGCGAGGGAATTCAGCTACCGTACGCTCCTCCGAATAAATTGCATTTTAATTTTTTTGTGAATAAAAAATATTTTTAAAATAATTGCAATGCCGATTTTTTTCATTTGAATTGATAGCGTGGATGTGTATTTATTTTTTTATGGTTGAAATGTCGTGCCACGTGTTAGTGAATGATATTCAGATGTTCATTGCCAAGGTCACGTATGCCATAAGCCGCATATGGCCGCGACGTATAAATACTATATATTTATATTCCGCGAAAATTTATTCGGCTACCTGTAAGCTCACAGGAAAAAGCTATAAAGGTATGAGAAGGTAGATTGCAAGTTTATACTTACGATATTCGCGAATATTTTTGCGCTGAAAGTCCGTGGTCGCGTTCGGCTACACGCGCGACGGGATGCTGCCCACCGAATATGCGCCCACTCTGTATTATACGTACGTAAGGTTATCTCTGAAAGCGACTGTTATAAGGCTCCATGACAGGAATTTTAATTAAATTTATTATTTATTGCAAAAGCACTTTGCACCCCCACACACTCGAGCGACGGCGCTCGATTAAATTTTTCGCAATTTTCGAAAATGAAATTTCCGATCTATCGATCCGTGCCGACGATTTATCGCACACATCGATCACGGCCGATAGAATGCGTTATTAGCATAAAGTGTGCAGTTTATTATATCGATTTTTCTAAACGCCTCATACGGCCACATACGTCTATTCACGTGTACGTGCAACAGTCAAATTTACGACTGCACCTGACATCTGTCGATTTGATATCGTACCACGGAACACATGTGATACACATTCGCAGTTTATATAATTGAATGGAATGACAAATTGCACGGTTGTATTGTGGACCAGCGCATCTCAATCTGTGCACATTTTTTTTTAAAATAAAAATCAATAAAGAAAAATCCACGAAAATTCCATTTATTTTTTATTAAACATAATTTTTTGCACAAAATAATTCACATAAATTTTAAACAATATATGCCTAGATTTTTAGGGTAGATAGACAGTAGATAGACAGTTATATAGATTTTATCAAACCGTGTAAACGTTTAGCTATTATATATTATTTTGACTTCCGATCAAGATATAAAAAAAAATATATGCAACCATACATAATTTTTTTGGCCAAATTAGAAGCGTGCGATTATAATATTGATAGCGATACACACGTGTCTTGATTTATGCGCACTTATTTTATGCGGTCTCTGATTCGCTGTTAAGGAAAGAATGGCGTTATATTTATTGATATTATCTCTCAAAATGATATTGATTTATTAATATATTGTATAATTTGAAACCGTTTATTATTATAATTTTAAATCTTATTCTATACGGCTGATTAAGTGTTATGTATTTTTTATTATATAAAAAATGTGTAAATCGTGTTGTTCAAGCCTCATTACTATTAAAATTGTATTATAATTACACGATTTTTAAGATATTACTGATTATTGTAAAATATTTTTTTAGTTCTTTCATTTGGTTCTGAGTCTGATTCTGCACGGAAAAGAAAATAACACGCTTCATAAAGTTTTATTCACTTTTTAATTGTTAAAAAATGGGTATATATCAGTGGCATACGGTGAGTGTTGATGTTGGGTGTGCTGTATGTGGAAAAAAAATACAGTTATTTTTTAATGAATTTTACTATTATTTATACATTAAATCTATTCTTCGTTTTTGCAACAATGACACTATTGTAAAGTGTGCCCTTCTGTTTTAGTTTTTTTTCTCCATTGCTATCAGGCTTAGGCGGTGTGCAGCGCACACCGTTCAGTGTGTGCTAGGTGTGCGGCGCACACCTAGCACGCACTGAATATACTCCCCTGGTATATATAATTATTTTACTATTAAAATTGTATTGGATACAAGTAATTTTATTTTATCAGACGGTTAATATTTTTAATAATTTTAATAATAGGTTTTCATTCAGCTTTAAATCTAATTTTACACGGTTATGAAATAACACGGCTAATTTTAGACGACTTTTGATACTTTAAAAATATATAAGCGGAAAATTGTTATCATGTTGGAAAAAATACGTTCCGGTATTAAATAGTGTTAAAATTATCATTGACGGGCCAGTTTTTTTTACACGGCTTTGTAATAACACGGCTCATAAATACCGTATAATTTTTTTAATTGCTTAAAATGGTTTAACTTAATTTATTTATTATTCTAATATAGCAATTATAAAATTTCATAGACACATTATTTAATTTTTGCACGGCTTTGTATTAACACCCCAAAATAATTACATTAACGTTATATTTTCAAAAAAAATATTTTTATGAGAATAGCATTTATAACGTATGTACCGTGCTAAATAAAATTAGGAGATTGCTCTAAATTTATTCACATAACTGGATTGTTTTAAAAATACATATTATTAAGTTTTAATCTCGATTTTATTACGATTTGATCTGAGAGTCGCACATGTACGTATGCTTTCTCGTATACAAATTAAATTTTTCCGCTCGGTTTTCCCGCTCTGGCCTCCTCCTTACTCCATTTCCCCGCTGGCTTTTATTGTGAGCAAATTTTCCGTTGTTAATTTTGCGAACGGAGAAAGGCAAGAAGGACACGAGGAAAAAAAGCAAACAAAAATTTTAAATGAAAGGGCTTATCCCTGATCTTGGTCGTGTGCGTTTGCGTGCGTACAAATACGCAAATATCCCAGGGCCGGCCCCATATCCGAAGGGAGAAGTTACCCAGGGCCACCTGAACGTAACCTAATTGTGTATTCTTTTGGCTGCCGGAGCGGCTCTTAATCCCATGGTACGTACCACGGCTTTGGTATCGGCCTCACGTCCTCCCTATCAGGGATACTGCTCTGCAGGGGGATGGGACGAGACCCACCCCTCAATGGCGTACCTGTGATTTCCAAATGGTTCCGGAACCGAAACCCGAAACGGATAAATTCGATAGTTTATTCGGCAGTTGAGTAAACGGCGGTTTTGCGAGCCCATCGTTAACATGTCTCGGCGATGGCATTTAAATCGTTGCATGTAAACATAGGGCCGTGATCTGCGTCCGATCTATCACGTGGGACGCGTGCAATTTTATGACATCCATTGGATGCGACACGCAGTTTGGGAACCGCGGCCGGGGGCTCCGATCGTTGTCAGACGCTCTATACACGTAGATAGTTTTCAGACTCGAAATGAAAGATACAGAACTGCTCTCGTGCTACAATAGTACAAGTTTAAATCGAAATCTTTTGAGGGGCAGTGGACGTTTTCAAGTGGCGAAGATTTCTATTTAGATAGTCCTCTGTCGGCTCCGCTAAATGAGTATGCTAAATTCGTTTATTCGACCCAAAGTTTGGCGGTCGCGTCGCTCGGCGGACAAATTTTTGCCGAACAGCGCCATCTTTCATGCGAGACAGATTAAATCTGCATGTCCGAATCAAGTGGCGCATAATCGAATCGCATTTTTATGCACGATCACAGTACTTTAAACTGTACACGCGGTGTACTTTTTATGCAAACAGGCGGAGACCAGGGGGGGTCGGACAGACCGGGTGGAAAAACCGTCGGGGAAATTTGCATTTTTATTTGAATTTTCCACTGCGGATCAGATAAAAATATAACTTTTTATAAACTGAATGCAGATGCTCGGTATCCCATGTTTGAATTAAAATATACATTTATTTAATTTGCCAAATATTTTTTGGCACACACACAATAATACTGGAATAAATACGCAAATTAATACAATAAGTTAAATTAAAATTCGTATACATATAAAAATATTCCTCGGTTTATTTGCTATAACATAAATGATATTAAACATATTTAGAATAATAATAAAAAATATTCAAAAAACATTTTGAGAAGCATAGATCAACACAAAAAAAATTTGCTTAAAAAATGAGTGGGTACCATCCATAATTATGTAAGAATTAAATAGATTTTTATTATACAATGATGTTTTGAATTAACACGATTCAAATTGTACACGATTCAAAATATGCTTATTTTTCATATTATTATAAAAATTAAGCCTTGGAATTATTATATTCATATTATGCGGATTTTTCTATATCACGGTAATATATGAATAATATTTTTTTTTTAAATGATATTTATGATTAATAAAATTAGCTGTTAATATTTATTTTACACGTTTTCTTTTGATTATTTACAGTTGTGTTAATTTAACACGCTTTAAAATACACTTATTTTTATATTTAATATTTATATTTAAATTTATACTCCTTAAATGGATATATTATCACTATAATTTTATAGTAAAATAAATAATTTAATATCGAATTAAGAACGCTTTAAATGCTATCCTTTTTTTACACGGCTGTTTTGATTTTACACAGTTTAAAATATGGCTATATTTAATTTATCTATATCATTTTATTTAAAATTAAACAATAAAAAAATTATAATGAAGACTATTTGATATTAAATGCAGTTAAATCTTGAATTAATAACGATATACATATCAACTTAATTTTTACACGGCCATTTTGATTATACACGATTCAAAATATCCATATGTTGTATATTTCTAATTGAATTTATATTTATTTAATGATATTAATATAATAAAAATACATTATATCTTGAATTACGGACGCTATGAACATCTACATCTATATTTACATGCTATTTTGATTTTACACGGCTCTAATTATAGCATTATCAATATAAATAAAATTCCATGATAAAATAAAATGCTATCCGTTTTTTACACGGCTGTTTTGATTTTATACGGCTGAAAATGTGGCTATATATAATTTATCCAATCGAATTTATTTAAAATAAAATGATATAAGAATTATAATGTAGATTTTTTTATAAAATATGCAGTTATATGTTGAATTAATGACGATATAAGTATCAATTTATTTTTGCACGGCCATTTTGATTATACACGATTCAAAATATCATTGTATATTCTGTTTATTTTTATTTAATGATATCATTAATATAATAAAAAATATATTATGAATTATGAATGACGATTTAAATAATGTTATCTGTTTCACACGGTTAATTTGATTTTACACGGTTTAGATTTTCATATAAATTAGGCAGACAGTTCCTTTATTGTTATTAAATTACTGTGTATTTAAATTGACTAATTATGTACGTTTAATAATATAATTTTGCAATTCTATAGTTGAAAACAAAAAAAAAATGAAAATACTGATATCCTTTCTGGCTGCGAGGAGATATCCCTTCCTCTAAACTAAATTGAATCGAGTTTTTGATTAAAAAAAGGGAAAAGTGAGATACAGAGACATCCTTGGTCAATGCTACTGCGTCGCGAAATTGGTTTTAGAGCGCGAAACAATTTTCCCATTCGGCGAAAAATTGTATTTTCGCCGAAAACAATATATCGACGCGTCATGTATATTTAAACGCGTATAAAACAGCAGCTCAAAGAGGATCATTATCGATCCTCGATAATAAATTTCAGAGTATATTTCATACAAGATAACAATCGTCGAGATAAAATAAAAATATCGAACGGCGTCCGTTCGCCGAATATATAGAGACATGTTTATTTAATTTCGGATAAAAAATAATGTCGAATCTAATCGGAGAAAAAATAAATTCGGTCGCATACAATAAAAGCCGAAACGATCGATGCCGAATTTTAGGTACGTTTAAATAATTTGCATGGCGGCCCTAGGCGGGGCCGCCGCGGATCGGAACTGCTTGTTACCATGCTCGGCGATGGCATCGGTTATGCCCAATTCCAGACAATGGTGAACTGGGATGGCGCACACATATAATAGTTTTTATTCTCTGCAAATAAAATGTAGATAGAGGCAAATCGTAGAATCGTAGACTTTACTGCCTGGCTTATGTCGGTTTCGTTGTGATTTCGCCGAGGCCGCCTACGGAGCTCTCTCTCGGCTCCTTCCACTCCTTTCTCTCCGGATGGCGGATGCGGAGAGATAACAAAAGTGTTTTATTTCCGCTTCAAAAAATAAAAAAAAAAAAAGAAATGGAGAAGCCATGCTCAGGCTGCGACTTTTTATTTAATAATATATTTTTTTTTCTTCATAAAAGTGAAGCAAGGCGCAAAGACATATCAACAATTTATGTTCAGTATCGATTTTCTCTACTATCGATTATTTATAGAGATGGAATGTATCTCTAAAATTAAATCTAAGCCGAGTTTATAATCCGATGTGTATGCAGAAAAATTCTGCAAACGGTTATCTGCTCATAAAACTGTTGCCGCATAATTCAGGCGTTCAAAATATCGCAGGCGTCGTTCGCGCTCTGCAATATCTATATATTTTTTTTCTAATTACAATCCATAAAATAATATCGGCAGCAGCAACACCCTGTACGCGATGAGACATCGTTCGGTATTGCGATAAATTGTAGTGGCCATACAAGGTTTCGAGGGGGCCCTGAGGGGCTCCCCACGAGTCCTGGTTTTCAGGTTCTCCCAATGGCGGCTTGTCGACAGGCCCTGCCACTAACTCAACACTGCACATAAAAAGGACTATCTAATTGCCATAAGCTTTGTTTGGCATAGCTTCATCCTCGGCGCATCTCACGGACCGCATTATTTTTACGATCGATTTTTTTTACGCGAAAAATTATCATTTTTCGCACACAGCGTCCCGATACGAGAGACTCGGCGTCGATAGCGCTATAATTGCGGAAGCGTTCAAATATGCTTGTGCAAGAACACTTTAAAATACATAATTTGCGTTTATTCGCTGTTTAAAATAACAATAAAGATGACTGATAATTATTAACATTTTTTTTTTGTTGTTGTCCAATATTACGTGTTATCTAAAGGGGCCACTGACCTCTATACCGGGGCCACAACTGACTAGAATCAAGGACAAGGACATCTTTCAATCTGGAGTGACAGGCCAACGGCACGGCTTTAAATTCAACAACACAAAAAAATGTTTTCCTATTATCGTATAGTTGCAATATTACATTATCATGCCGTTGATAATAAAAAATAATATTATTGGCTGTAAGTGAAAATTATTGACTATTATGTTATGCAAAATATCCGTTAATTATAATAATACATTGTAATAAAACAAGTAATAATATATCCACGTTGTTGAAAGATATATTATGGACAATAAAACAGTTGTTATGACCTAATTACTAAGCTATTAACAGCTTATTTATAATTTTATTGCTGATATAATTAAACAGCTGAATTAAATAAACGGTTTGATCAAAAAGTATGCGGAATATTAGAATATCACAGGTCTAATTATAGTCATTGTATGCTTAAAATAATTATTGTTGGCTGAGAAATGCGGAAATAATTTCAAAAACAATCTTATTATATGCCGTATTTGCTGAAAATTGTAAAAATATTCTTTTGCGATTGAAAACTCCAGATAATATTTTAATCAAAAATATATATTTTTGCGAAATCTTAATTCAGAATTTCATGAAAATTCGAATAAAATATTTACCGTAGACAGGCTTTAATATATAGACTTGTCTTTTGCGTATCTTGACATCGGCAGCCATATTTAATGCTGATTTCATTGTTGGCTATCGAAAATCTATTTTTTAAGCCAACAAAATATATCTAAGCTTCCATATTCGCCGGATATGTCCACCTGGATTTTTTCCCTTTTGCCGAATATACATAAAATTAGATATTCCAGATAAAATTTTAATTAAAAATATTTTTAATGCAAGTTTAATGAAAATTCAGTAAAACGTTTTTTAAATGAAAATTTCTTTCAATATTTAAATTAATTAAGCAGGCCATAAGCGTCATATTTTCTTGTTGTAATGCCACACTTGTCTTTGCCGTATCTTGACATTGGTAGCTATATTGAATGCTCATTTCATTGACTGTTGAAAATGTACTTTTTTTATTTTTAATAGAAAATGTAGAAACATTTTTTGCACAAAACAACAATATGTCAGGCCTAAGCTTCCGTATTCGTCGAATATATCTACATGTAATTTCTTCTTATTCCCGAATATACGTAAAAATATTTTTTTGATCCGAATCTCATGTAGATTCAATAAAATATATTTTTAATGAAAAATTTTATTGCAAAAAAATTGAATATTTAATTAATAAAGCGGGTTATAGACGTTACATATATTTTTGTTGTCTTGGCATACTTGTCATTGATGTATCTTGAGATTGAGAGCCACATAGATGCTTGCTTTATTTTTGGCTGTCAAAAATGTATCCAATAAATGCTTTTTTTAATTTGTAATAGAAAATGTGGAAACCAGCTTCCGTATTCGCCAGAAATGATCACCTTTAACTATTTTCTATTACCAAAAATATAATAAAACATAATAATACACACATAACACAAATATAATATCATTTTGCTAGTATTTAGGAGATAATGGCAGAATCATTTATATAAATAAATACCGATTTTTTGAGTAAAACGGAAAATTATTTATTAAGGTTATTGTTTTAAACAAAATATTTAAAGCCACTGATTCGTGTTTTCCAATAATATTATGCACTGTATCGACATCGTATAATAACTAAATAATTGCCACAATTATAACGCTGATATATGACACATTGCAACAATATATCGTATAAAACAGTTGTTATGGCCAAATTAATCCGTAATTCAAAATGGCGTCGTTGCAATTCATTTGTATTCGATTTTTATGAACGAATCATAATTGTTTTTCGATTTATTCGACATAATACTGATTTAGATTACGTTTTAAAGCCGTGCCCGTGTCACAAACACTGACAAACTAAATGGTAATGGCCTATACATCCTCACGCACTCCCCATGTGACCATATCGACTGCTCTGAGAACTCAGCCATCCATCAAGCGTTCGTTCATCTTCCGTCGCGTACAGTCGACATTGTTCGTCGCGAGCGCGATAGGGACACAGAGAAAAGCGGCCAGACTCGAGGCGACCATGGGCAGGGCTGAGGGCCATAGAAACGGCAGACACATTCAAATTTATATGAATGCCATGCCCGGTGCATACTCCCAGTTGGACCCCTCCGAGTTGCATACAGCGCCGGGATAGAACTTGCATTTTAATTAGGAGCCGAAAGCTGATATTAAAATATTCCATACACAACGTGGAAACAATGGCTGGAGACTCTTGTCTGTGAACGTATCCAAAATTTAATTCCAAGACGTATATTACATATACATTTTATATACAAACAAACGGGCTATGATATGGCATAATTTTTTATTATTATTTTAACGGCGTTATATAAAAGTTTATAGTTTTTACGCGAGTATTATATTTATTTTTCTAGTTCAATATCACACGTATATATATTATATTACACTCGGCAATGCGGAAAATGACTTTTTTATGAAAGTTTTACAACCGCCCAATTTGACAAACAAGATTATAAAAATTTAACATAAAACTAACTGGTAGTTGTCAAACAATAAAAATTATGGTTTTGCGGTCGGGACTGCGCCATTGTTCCCGCGTTTTAAAATACGCCCAAAAATAAAGACGGGGATATGTTTTTTGAAAACATATCGCGTTGAAAATTCGCCGTATCCAATTACGTCGCGAAAAAATTCAATATATCACATATGAACGCTTCTCAAATATGTTTAAAAATATTTTTTTTAAAGTTTGACGGTTCCGGTTTAATTTTTTTCCGTCGCATATAATCCCGTATCTAAAAATGAGGGGGATTGTAAATGGCCGGGTGCAATGGTGCACGCCTCTGCAACAATGCATTTATCTCTAGGTCTGGCTCAATAGAATTTTATTAAAAAAATTCTGGAACGTTCCGGCTCATTCGAGTGCGGTCTGGCGCGGGGGCCGCCGCTCCCTTTAGGCCTACAGGGCTGATTTCGCAAACGACGCGCCGACGGACGTGCAAAATTCGCCGAAACCACCATATTCGGCATAGTGTGATCGTGAGTGACGTTTTTCGATGAAAATCTGCAAATGTGACGCCGATTAAATTGCCGTATCGATCTGAAAGCGTCGCATTTTTCGATTTAATCCATAATTTTTCGGCATTTTTATGCGGAACAGATGCTGTAAAGCACCTGGTCTTTTTTTATAACGAACGCGCAGAATAAAATATTAAAGTTTATATTAAAAAATATGAAGGCTCGGCGATTCTGGACGTAAAATCGTAAGTAATTCGGGGTCATAGACCTTTTTTGAATTTATTCTTAGTGTTGTGAATATATCGGGGGATGGTAAGAAAGGGTTTCTTCTCTGTTTTTGCGTTTTATTTGTATTTATTTGGCCTTGAAACGTTTGTTGAATGGTGTTTATTAATATTTTTCATATTTTCTTTGCAGATTCGGCGTCTCTAATTTGGACGAGAGAGACGCAACGCTTGTCTCCGCGGATGAACGCGCAGATTTGAAAAATACGGATTTGAAGCAGAACGGTTTAGGAATTTCAACCCGAAATCGCCCACCGGCAAAGTCAATGCCCCGCCCCGAATTTTTGCCAAAAACCAGTGCGTCCCTCTCGCACTCGGAGCGCGCGCAGGCGTTAGAGGGAGAGGTATCAAGGGAGGGCGCGCGGCGGAGAGCGGTCTCCGGCGCGGCGGGGTGCGGGGAGGGCGGAGGCGCCGCGACGCCCGCCGCAGACCGACAGACGCCCCCGGACGCCGAGCGGCGCCGCACGTCACCAGCCTCCGGAGCCCCCGGCATGTGTGCAAGACCCACCAAACAAAAACAACTGTGATCAGGTGAGAGAGACGCTGCGATCCCGCAGATCACTAAATCAGCGATGCCAAACCCGCGAATATCGAACGCGCAGCATCCCCGACTGTCATTGCATATAGAAAAAAAAGACAACGCAAATCATACTACGGCAGAACAACCGCGCCCTTTTCCCGAAAAAAAAACGATGAGACTCTGACCCCACTCTCGAGAGCTGAGCTCCCCCGCTCCCCTCGTCCCCTCGCCTCACCCCCGCCGGCGCACATAAACGTCAAAAGCGAAATTAACGACCGCGCAGGGCCGCATTAGCGTCCCCGCCACCGCGAACAATTCAAAAACCGCAATTTTTTCGCCCGGTCCGCGATTTTTCGTTATCAAAAGAGCACAATCTTTCCGGGACGTGCCCCATCCGACCCCACCGCACACCCACACACACATACGCGCCTCGGGTATCTTCAAATCGGTCCCGTGCGCCTCGTAAATCGAACGTTTTATTTTATAACGTCGAACCGATTGTACCGCGGAGACTATTCCAACGTTTCTCTCAATATTAACAAATATTTTTCACGATTTCAGGTATGAAAAATGCATTAAATGCGCAGGATCCATGACGAAGAGCTCCTCTAGAAGACAGCGCGCCACTTTCTGTACGTATACTGAATGTATCCTGAGTGCTTATCTTTCCGGTATACCTTCAGTATACGTAACAGAAGATGGCACTAATCAACGTGGACGATCTGGACGATATTTTCTTCATAACTCTTGATTCTTGTAGATATACATCACTATTATTATTATAAGACATGTATGTACATTGATTTTGCAGTATTACATTGTGATATTAAATATAAACGCGGTAAGTATAATTATAAATAAATATATATATAAAAATGCATATGTAATTTTAATAAATATGAAAATAAATTAATTAAATAATTGATCCGATTTTTATTATCCCTGTGTATTCAACATTAAATAAATTATGATGTCTGCATCATTATGATAAATATTATAACAGTTATATTATAATGTAATATAAATAAATGCTATGAGGCTTTTGAATCGCCCGTTTTTCTATTCATTCATTCGTATTGTCAGGCGAGAGACGGAGAATCTCGGATATCGATCTGTTCTCGAGTGCGAAAGAGATGGCGCTACATTCGCCGTCGCGACTTATAATGCAGTTGTTCATACTATGTAGTCATGGCAACGCATACACAGAATTTGTGCAGTTGTCAAGAGGGGGTCTACTACAAGATGGGAGCCGGGATGCTCAGAGCAAAACAACATAACTGTCAAAATTAAATATAATATCCCGTTTATTTAAAAATGATTTTAAATACATATGAATGGTTTCTTACCTGTATCCGTTCTCTATGATGCGTATCACCGTGCGTATATCCATTCTGCTATAATCCTGAAAATTAAATCGAACGATTAATTATGATTTCGTTGTAAACACGCTCGATGGGCAGCGTATGGCCGATTTAATGCGTGTTATGTCTCGTTAATAATTGATCGCAATTGCGTTTTGATATACGACTCGTTCCATTGTCATAATAATCGTCGTATTCGACGTATAACGAGTGTTATCGCGTAAATAAAACGTTCCGTAGCAGGTGATTGGCATAAAAAAACATCGAATCGGCAATATCTCAAACGCGATCCGAAACAAAAGCGGATCTGAAACTTTTTACGGGTCAATAACGCGCAATAAAAATGCGTTTAAAATAATGAAGTTGTATCTAATGCTTATCGTCCCACACGCGCGTTTTATCATCGTTTTATATTGTAATTTAACAACAAAAGTATGGCCGCATTAAACAACCAAATTGCACCATAAAAGCTACTTCATTTTATTGCTGAAAAAAAAAGGTATCGAGTGTTGTAAAACTGACCTTGCCCACCGCACCGGGGGCTTCCTCGGCGTCATTTTATTGTCTAACTAGCCACTCTCTGGTACAAATCGTAAAGTCGGTGGATGATAAACCTCCGGTCGGCAATGATTTATGACGGGCCCTTGTTGTATAAAGAAATTAAATTTATTGCTTTATATCCGTTCCGCCGCTTGTAGCCGACGGGGGCACCCAGCTTTTTATGTTTCCACATTTATGATCTTTTAAATTCACACAGGTAGTAATCACTTTGGGTGCCCGTGGCCGTAAACGTGAATTTATACACAAAACACATTGTCGGCAAGATAAACTGGCATATAAAATGATTAAATTTACAAGTGTCATGAAACGTTGACATGCCAATATTCGATACAAGGAAATGGGCTCTTAAATCCTAAATAGCTCAATCAAATGCGTCGTAACTATGCCGAAATCGTAAACAAAAGCTGTATAAAACTATATTAGGACGTCTGTCATGACCGTATTCATTATATTTTTTTTATTGCGGCAATAATCTGTCGATTAACAAGGAGATTATATGAATAACAGCTATTTTTCTTTAACAAACTATATATAATTTACTGCAATATTATGTAAGCATAAAATATCTTGTATTACTATAAACAGAAAAATAATTGTCATGATTTGTTTTAAATCAGAGATATCAAATGCGAAGCCTGAAGGCCGTATGCGGTCTTTTGTAAATTAAACGATACCTCTGTATCTTTCGATACTCGAAGCTGAAGAAAATGTAAAAAATATTGGATGTCGTCCTATTTTGAACGAGATCATCCCGTTTTTGACCCCAAGGATGGCTTCGAGACGCCAAAATATCCTGTGCTAAGAGAGATAGCAAATCACAGTAACATTTTATTAAAAAAGACAAGAAAGATGGACTTTATTCATAAGGATAAGTAGTGAAGGAATGAATAAATAGAGCTGAAATTATTGGGGAAATGTTGCCAAAAGTTTTTTGTTATTTGAAATTAACAACAAATAAATTGATTATTTAAGAAATATAAGACCACATAAGTTGTTTATTTTCACGTCTTATGTATAAACTTTCTTAATAAATAATAACATACTATTGTCTAAAATGAATGTCCTATTTTAGGGAGAAAAAACACAGTCACGATTAGTATACTCGTGATTTCCTTTCAAGCTGTATTTAAATTAAATCATGTATAGCTCTTCTGTTTTTTTTATGGTTACCACATTAGTATTTACCTCTAAATGTGTCATGTACAAATATAACCATCGAAAGATAAACTAAAAATAAATCAGAATGCAAAGGGTTAAAATACATTATGAAGAACAGTATATAATTGTTTATTATCTAAACTAAATTTTCCGAATTTCACACAAAATTATCAATTAAATTCTAATGAATATTATGTGTTGTCTAGAAAAGATTAATATTTGGCCCTCCAGATGACTTTATTTGAACATCCCTGCTCAGAAATTTTACTCAGAAGTTTGTAAATTGCTGTGATTTTTTTTAAAGCTTTCAATCGACTACATAGCAAGTTTTAATTTAATTTAATAATTATTACAGACAATATCATCCATTTTTGAAAATTATGATATATGACATAAGATTACTTAAAATTTAATTGGTATTTTAAAAAATCATAGAACTTTTTTAGCTCATTATTTTCAGGGAAAATGTTCTGGTTTATTAGAATAATAAAATCAAGATTCTGAATCATAAAATAAAAAAATATAGATGGCAAAAAATCGTGTTCTTGGATTATACACTGAATAAATGCATTTCTTTTTAATTAAATTTAATCAATAACCTAATTAAAACGAATATTTTATGATAATAATATACCAACGAAACTATTATTTATAGTTGAAGTGTACATAATCTTTAGAAATATTTATTTATAATAAAAAAAAGATTGAAGCTACTTCTCAAAATTCATATATTTGAAGAATAAGTCGATCTGAAAGTATTTCTTAATCTCGATTAGAACGCTAATTACAGAAAAAAGGACCAGAAAGTTTTCACAGACCAAAAAGAACCATTTTATATTAAATTTAATTAAAAAAATACAAAAAGATATACATTTAAATAAAAACTGATATTTCATATATTTTTTGTATTTAAACTTTAGCAGTATTTTTTTAGATGGCAGCATCTGGAACATAGCTACCATTGTACAAAGTATTGAGTATATATTCTGTTATATTTTTTAATTTAATTATGCTTACATGATTCTCTTTAATACCATTTTTTTGTACGTCGTTGTTATAATGTAACTGTTATGTTAAATGCTTTTAGAGAGTTGTATAAATTTATTGTGATAGTCTATGATTAATGAACATTAATATACTGTTATTATTATTATCTTAATAAATCAAACTTGCATTTATGTAATAAATCAGAGGTATTTTATTAAATAAATGCAAGACGTTCCAATCAGAATAATAAAAAGTACATACCACGGCAAAATATAATCGCATAATTATTTTTATTATCTGCAGGTCAAATAATGGTTATTTCATTGTTCTATTTATAATAACAAGACGCAGACATAACATTTTTTTTAATTGGCTTGTAATTAATAAATAATGCATAATGATAATGGTTTTATTCGCGGTATAATTGAATATTATGCTGAATAGTATTTAACTCGCAATCATAATTATACGCCATAATAATGAGTTATATTTATTTTTCATTTAAAAATAAACGTTTAAGCAACTCTCTGGGAACAATTCGAACGGATCCGAGGACAATGTAAATTTTATGTGGCTTGTGTCGGGTAATCAAATATAAATAACGCCATTAAATTGCCGAGACACTCTTCCCAACAGATAAAACTGATTCATTTTACATTACGCGGCTTTTAAAGAAATCATCCCGGTATCAATAAACATTTTTTATGGTCGTTATGGGAGAATGATGAGTTTGTCTTGCACTGTTTTATAGGCAGTAAAATTACCTCCTGAGAGTGGATGTTGCCGGGGCTCTGCTCAACCATTACTCTGCTCCGATACTCAACATGAAACGCGGCTAAAAAAATATTTAAATTATTCTATGTATCTTTTTCGTATGATGTATTCGTCTTATGACAATATTGCAAAGAAAATGTCGTTGAACACAGCGGCCACGATTTATGCAAATGCTTCTCCGTAGTAATACGGGGGAGAAAATTGTCCAATTTCATGACGAAAGATTTCCCAAAGTGCAGTACTATTATAATATTGTTCAATGCAGAAGAAAAATCCCGAATGGCGTCAATAAAAAAAAGGTCAACGCTTTTTTTGTCTTATGGCTGAAAGTTTTGCCGAATTTTCCGTTTTGTACGCATCGTCAGAATTTATATTTGACATAAAATATAAGCGAACCTCGGTTTACGCGGCGTGTACGTTCTACGGAAAACCGCGTATCAAAAAATCAAAAAAAGATTTACGTAAATCAAGGCATTTAAATTAATTTAAAATAATATTTAACATCGCGATCATCGACATGAAGTCAAAGAAAATTTCTGTATATTTCGTTATATTTATTTTTATATAAAATAATAAATTTTCTTAGCATAGAGCAAACGCCAATAAATTTCGCGAGTTAGCAATACATTTATTTTTAATTGATTTTCTAAATATTCAGCTATACATATATCGATATAATAATTCTACGTAAATTTCTTAGTATAAGTTAATATAAATAAAACAATAAATTAAAGAGCTGGGATATGAAAAATCGGGTAAAGAAAACTCGCGAAATTTATTGTCGCCGATTGTATCATGCGTTTATTTACACGTAACATATTTTCTTCATTATAATTGATTAAAAACTATTAATTATTATACACAACTAAATCATCAAATCAACATATATATTTAATTAAATTCAGTTTTATAAGTTCCATTATTTAAAATCAAGCAGTGTTTACGAAAAATACACCGAGTTTAGATTATACATCAATAAAATAATAAATTCGCACAGTTTATGATTATATTTAATATGTAAAAAAATATATATTCAACATATTATCCGACAATAAACGCACTCGTTGACTGGCGAAAAAGAATTGATCGCTGAAAAAATTTCGTATAAAATGACGTGATGAGAAAATCATCGCTTGGTTCCCTCTCCGTTTCATTTTTCATACGCGCAATAATTTATATAAATATATTATAATGTCGGAATTAAATAAATGTTTACGATCTTTTATTAGCGTTATTTTATCCGCATCCATATTGAATGTCTCTGCTGATAAAGGAATGGCAATAAAATCACTGAATATGATTAAAAAATGTATTTTATGCATGTTATTGCGGAATAAATATTGACAACATCTGATATTTTATATTTTTCATGTACAGTCAAATAAATAATAATTGTTATAATTACAGATACATCAAAATAATTATCATATTGAAAGCTTCATTTATTATTGGCTGATTTTGGCATTTTTTTGAACTAAACAACGCGCGTTATGGTGTTGTGGTCCCTTGTGGCTTCTTCCTATTACCAAAAGTATACTAAAACGACGTGATATTATTATTATTGATGAATAAAAAAATATTATGCGTTAAAAACGTAAATTCCGTGATTTTTTCATCGGTCCTTGAATTATATATATGGAGCGTATACATATCCTAAATTAATTAAGCTATTACCATGTCTGAATGCATAATAATCAGACTTCGATTATAGACGAAGACATGCCTGGCTGCTTTCCCATGTCGTCTGATGGTGGTCCTGCGCAGAATTCTTAAACGAGACTCCATATACGAAAAGTTGAATGTCCGTAATCGAAGAGAATTCTGTAATCGATTCTATTCGGAATGCTGGACATGTACCGGCGCCACACAAGATGGTGATGGGTGTTCGCACACCATCAAAATTTGATATTTTTAATAATAATAAAAAAATATATATATATATATACAGAGAGTGTTCGTGTCGCTTTGTCTTATATGTATCTCTGCGGAACACAATTGAAGGTAAAATCTTCCTTGTTTCGGATTAGGTTGTTCAATAAAATGTCTCCCCATCTCATTGTGAACGGTCCTCTACTCTTCTTCCGCAGTGGACGTTCACGATCGATACATCCTCGTTCGTATTATTAAATAAATTGCCACGCGTTAGAAGCATCCTGCTTCTATAATGATCGATGTCCTATTTAAAAATTAATATTCCGTTTCGGTTCGCCATTTTTTAATAAAAGCACAAATGCAGACGGCATGTGCTTCTGAGGACCGATCCCTTTTTGAATATCAAGATACATGACCAGAAACTCGATTCGCTTCCAGTTCCAGTCAATCAAATCGACGAGTTCTATTGGGGGACGTTCTTCGTACTAGCGCGCTTTGCCGCAATATCATTTGCATATTTTATATAAAAAAAAAATACTATAATCAAATACAGGGTGTATAAATCTTGCACAGATCGCAGATAAGACGAAAAGGTCAAGGCGTACCGGCCCGGGCCGTACAATGATTTTTCATACGTTAAATTATACGAGATTGATGTTGTTTTCGTCTGTCATCGAAATTCCGAATATATTTTAAAAAAATCTTGCAAAATATATATCGTGCAAACATTTATTCTATTTCTGCTTTTCACTCATCAACAATTTTTCAGAGAGCACTCCGCTAAGAGCATCCGAAATAGATCCGCATTAAAATATATTTTATATACACCTGAAATAAAAACATGCATATTTATTTCCTTATCTGAAAGATCATATTTTTTTCTACGAAATTATTAATTAAATGTTTCGGCGTGGTTGGTGCACGTGTGCCATTGTGCTTTCAGAGGGGTCCAATAATATCGTTAGTTTATTGCGCAACTATGATCCTTAGGAACACGCCCCCGTGCTCTAAGGTCGTCGGCTTTGCTCTCAAAAAAAAGGAAAAAATTACGCAGCTGTTACGATCGTAAATTCGACGGCCTTACCTGTAAATGGGCTTAAGCTCGCGAGTTGAGAGTACCTGATCCAGATTTATATTGGACGTTGCAGGTGAAGACCCCGCGTGAATAAATTCGACTTTAAAGCTCGACTCGAACGCGCATGCGTGGCCGAAAATTTTAATTTTTCAACAGCAAAAAATCTACGTAAATTATGGTTAAATCGCCATTTTGATTGCACATTTAAACCTTAATGTGCGCTATATATATTTATTTCACATAATTAAAAATAAAATATATATTTATTAATCCTCTACGTCACTGCATATATTCTAAATTAATTTTTTCTTATGCGATTAATTTAAAATCCCTATTATCAGTCTCATATCCGTTTCTTTAGGATTCGTCCAATTAAATAATCTCTAATTATTGGATTATACTTTATCATTTTAATAAAATAAATTTTATTGACAGCTTAAAAGTTAAACCGTGTATAATCGCTTTGTAATTATTTGGAGCTTAATTTAAAGTTGTCTTGAATTTATATGACCGCTTCACTTAATTAATCGACTATTTAGCATATTAGCTTTATAATTGGAAGCTTTTCTGTAAAGATAATAAAAATATAGAACATCGATTACTATTTTATAATATTTAACAGAAATATAAATAGTAGATAAAGCATGAAATATATATGTAGGGAGGCATATGGTCAACTTTAACAGCTTTCTTTTTACGTTCATATTATATTTTGACCCTTTTTATTTTTCTTAGAAAGCTGAAACACACATTGCTTTTTCTAAAACATTTTGGGTTGAAAAATATTAAAAATGTATTTTTTTAAGATGAAAAATTCGGAAATTCGTACAATTATGATTTTTTTTTATGTAAAAAGCTCTGTTTATGAACCACTGTTTAGTAAGATCTCACTTTAAGTGCATCTTTGATGTTAAGTGTTAGCAAAAAAATGTTATTAACTCACCTAGCTGAAATTGGTAGAGTGGAAAAGTTGGATATGTGAATTCCATATGAACTAAATAAAAATAAGCAAGAACAACATTTGAAAGCTCGCATGATGTTGCTTACTCGTTACAAAAACGACTCATCTTTAATCAAATTGGTTTTATGAAAAATATATCCATTCGGTTACAGTTGGATGATCCAAAAATATTCTGAAAAACAACCTAGACTGGTCCATCGATCGACTTTTATTTTATTGCACAAAAACGCCAGAATACACACCTCACAAATGACAGTGGAAAAACTACAGGATGTGGAGTTGAAATCTCTCCATCATTCACCATGTTCACCAAATCTTACAAAAACTGACTATCACTTCTTCCAGAATTTTAATAACGTTTTCATAGGAAAACTATTTAATTCCGGTAGTGCAAACAGGCCTTTAACCCTTTAATCGCCTTTAATAAGGATTTTTACCGTACGCCACCATTATTTATTCATAGATAAATTCGTAGTAGCGTTCCCGTACCTGTGCGGCGTGGCGCTGGTGGTTAGACCGATTTCTCGTGCCTGTACGGAGTGGCGTCCAAACGGTTAAAGATTTTATTGACGCCATTTAAACAACTGAACTAAAGAAGCTCGTACTAAAATGCCAAAAGTTTAAATGATAAATTAAAAATATAACAAGCTTTGTTTTTTGCCTTCAAAATTTCATACTCGATGATTTAATATATTGATCGATTGATATGATTAATAATATTCGGGGCTAAAAAAATATAATCCATATTTTCTAGCAAAATATTATGGATATCTAATTTAGGTGTGCTGAGGTAGTTAATTAATTTTAAGTGTGCCGTGAAATAAAAAAGATCAAAGAACACTGAACAAGCTGTAAAATCTGAAATAGGATGATCGATTATTATAATATACAATATTCGCAGTAAAAACAATATAATTTATCTAAGATAAAATTATGTTTATATTCGGGAAAAATCGTGTTATTTTAAATCACCATTTAAAAACCGTGTAATGAGATATTTGGTATGCCATGATTTTTTAAGATCACTTAAATAATTTCTGAAAGATATACAGAGACTAATGTTATAGATATTTAATTTAGCTGAGATATTTAATTTAGCTGAGATATTTAATTTAATTTAAGTGTGCCGCGAAAAAAAAAATGCTTGAAGAACACTGAACTAGATGTAAAATCTATATATAATATACCATAACAGTTAACAAATATAATTTAAGATAAAATTATGTTTATATCAGGGAAAATTGTATTATTCCAAGTCAGTGTTGTTAAGTGTGCCCTGATTTTTTTTAAAGATCACCTAGATTACTTCTGAAAGATATCTAAACCAAAATATTTCATTTAAATATACTATTTTTACAGATTAAATGAAGTTATATAGAAATAAGATATTTGGCTGGGAGCTTTCGTTGAAGAAATTATTACTAGATTTTCCGATTATGAACATTTTGGCACTATATGACTAGTCTAGATTTGAAATTATTATCTTTTATATCTTTATGAGCATTTTTAGAATTATTGTCAAATTAATACAATGATTAAGACATTTTAGAATCATAATAATCAATTTATCGACTCGGGATATTTTAAGAGATTACACAAAAGCCAATGTATTAGTTGTAGGGCATGAAAAGGGCTTAGAGCGGTAGAAGATTCGGATTTAATTCTTTTGTGTGATAATTAAGTTGATTAGAATAGGCTTTGATTATAAATCCAAGAATTTTTCTCATACAATACGACGTGCTAAATATCACTACGAAAGCTTAATTTGGTTCTGAAATATTTCAAGTTTATTTAATTAATTTTTATTGAACATACTTGTATAGAAAAAAAATAAGAGAAGATTTTTAAAAATGTTATATTGTCCTAAACTCAATTCCTATTGAAATAATTTGTAGCATTCTGCTCGGCTACGGGATGTAACATCCAAAGGTGGGCATTACACAGAGAGCTTTCGCATGTGTGCGTTCGAAAGCTCGAACACGTACACGCGTCCGTGTGCGTCCGTGTGGGTTTCCCCACTTAGCGGTCGATTCTATCCCCCCTCGACATCAAAATGGCGCCCCACCAACGCCAGGGTCTGCTCGAAACCGTCTTGAATAACACTATCGGGTAGAAAACGCATTTCTACGTTTTTGTCCCATTGTCGCCTAAGAACAAAAATATTCTTATTCACCTTCGACAACACCCCATTGTCACCGGGGGGTGGCATTGTCTACGACAATTCGTTCTCGGCGACTGCGTTAACTTTCTCTTTCAGAAATTCTATACCGGTCGCTACCGGTGGAGAGGAATAAAAATCCGGTCACAAAATTGCGCAATACACCGAAAATAATTCCTCGGCCTAATTTTAGTCGACGAAATATACATATTTTAAATTCCGATCGCGCGCACTAGAAGCCATCTCGGCACACTGTAATCTTGGTTAAATTTAACGAGCTTTCGAGTGTTCTCGTTATGTCTTAATTACAAAATCGGGACCTTAATTGCACCGTGCAATTTTTACGAGCGCGCATAAAATACATTTTCAGATGCATTAACGACCACTCGGTACAATATCGTTCGCTGCATCGGCATATCAATAAGCACGTCCGGTAATAATTTTTTTTATCATCGCGATAATTGCGTTGTGATACAAAAATCGCGCTCGTAAATGTAAAAGCAATAATGCGAATTATCCTGGGAATATACACAACATATATATAATATATACCGTTGATATTTGCGTTAATAAAATACGAATATTATACGCGCGTAAAAAACGCAACGATTATCATGCACAAAAATATGTTTTTAAAATTATTAAATTTATTACAGCTTTCGGCGCTGAAGCCTCGATCGATAAACTATCGGATTTTACTGCTCGAACAACATAGAAACCCTCATCAATCTACTATACGTTGAAATGTATTAATTTACATACGAGACGGAAAAACAAAATACATGCTCTGTAATTTCATCTGAGAGTTCGTCGACCGTGTTTAAAAAATATATATAATATATAAAATTTCCATATTATATGTCTCATTAGGCGCAGAATGTTTTAATAAGTCGCCATATTTTTTTCAGCGTAATTATTTTTAATTATATCCTAAGCATACACCCGACCGAATTAATTTGCATGACATTGTTATACAATTTTTCCTTTTTCGGCAACATTTCGCGAGCATATCTCGCACTGCGATCTCTTAACGTGCTATTCGGATATTAATGTCTATCTTAAAACAAGCTCCGATCGCCGTATGAAATATAAACATATTTTTTCATCTATATTGATCAATAAAAATTACAAATAATTGCCGAAATCGTCATTAAGCTTGCGAATCTTTTCGCGATATAAATTTACTATGTTATCTCGGGGGCCCACCTCGGGCTCGGGCTCCGGTTATTACCTCTTATATTTTATTGGCGTGTCCTTGTTTTCCTCCCAAGGTGGGTTAGATGACATCTCCCAAGTGAACATATTTACCGCTTTATACGACGGGGTCCTAGGAAATTGCGGACCCCAAAAATAGGGTCAAAACCGCGGCAGATAATTGCGATTCCGGATTCGCTCCGTTTAATCTCCGTCCGAAATTTGATATCGGATTTTATTGTTGGCCACCGCTGATCTATTCAGCATTGCAGACGTGCGCTGTTGCTGCTGCAGTCTCTGCATGCAGCCCACATAGCGACCACCCATACACTCGTCACAAAAAAAATTAAATTTAAATAATTTTCCGGCGACGCCGTGGATTTCCGCCGGTGCGCAGACGACGCCGAACGATAAAAATTCAAATTCAATTTAGCCGAACAAATAAGAGCGCGGAAAATGCGGACAGATAAAGGAGGCCGGCGGGGTCGGAAAATGCGGTGGTAGGGAAATTGCCGAAATTTTTTTTTTCATCCGAATATTCGCAGGTAAGAGGAGAAAGGGCGATAAAAACGAGGGCCGCAATGAGATTAGATAGAATAGGATCCTTCTGAGGGAAAAACTTAAAAACTGTTTTTCCGCTTGCCGCTGATATTTTATTTAAACGCCCGGAATTGCTTCATTCCGGCCGGCAATTTTCCGGTTCGAAATTTTTCGTATTATAATACTGTTTTTTTTTATGCCGAAAAAATAAAATGATTTAATCGCGCCGCTGTGTCTGAAGCGTATCTGGCGAAAATTTAATGCGCATTCAATTGCAGAGACGTTCGCAAACAAACTTATCTGCTTCGCGAGTGCAAGATATAATTGAATATTATGCGTTTCGAAAATATATCATCGGTTCAAAGACCATAGATAAATCATTTCGAGCTAACCTCCGATAACCCATCGAACAAACACACTGTTATTTATTTTAAAATAATAATAAAAAAATAAATATATATATAAACGTATATATATTCTGTATAAAATTCGTTTCTTATCAACGCAGAAATTGCTTTTTGCAAGAGGAAATCTGAAAAAGAGCGTTTTCGCCCCTTTTGCAATCTTGAGCAGGACCCTTTGTATTTTCAACTATGCCCAACAGAAGGGCGTATTCGACCCCTCCCCCTATTTTTTGGATACAAATATTAAATGCAATTTTACTGCACGATTTTTCACCTCCGCAAAAATTCCAAATATATATTCCACAATATCGATATAATTTTGTTTTAAATTTAGTACCATAATACCCGTGTACGAATATTTTACGTATTACGACCGTGAGCTGGCTAGTTTATGTGTGGCCTCTGTTAAAGTTGCCGCCTTGTAAGTACTCTGCTGTACCAGGTGGATGGGTAAACCATGCACGATGGTCACATAGGTGTAAATAGTCGGAGGAGGAACCAAGTCTATGTACACTGACTATAGGAGCCATGTTTTAGATATTCTAAGCATAAACTTCCCATTTTATAGGAGCAAGTATCGAAATGTTGGCTGCAAGAATCTCGCTCTTTGGACCGTGCCAAGAGAGAAACACGCCATGTTTATATAAAAAAACATTGAAATTTAAATAATAATATATTTTTTTAAATCAAAATAATTTTAATGCAATCATTAACACAAATTGAGTATAATACAATGATTATAATACTTAATTTTACGCTTAATTTCATATTTAAACGATTTTTCCAGTGATATTTACTATCGCACGATTATTAAATTGCAACAGAAATAATCATCATTCTCTAACATATCTTTACAGGTTAAATTTAATTACTTAAACTAAACAATGAATATTATTACTCGAACCTATGTTAATACATGCGTTAATTCTTGATAATTCATACTCAATTATTATATTTAATTTATCGTAATAATGCAATTTTTATTAAATGTAAAAATTCAACACTACACTTATTTTACACATTTGGTTTTAACATATTGCTTAAAAAAGGTGTCCGAAAAATTTATCCGGAAGCATCTAGCTGCTAGATTCTAGCACGTATCTAAGATCCAAAAGGCATTTTTTATTTAGAGACACAGAAAGTATTTTATAAACGTTATAAACCCGCGTAAATTGAGTACAGATACATATTCCAATTATTATGATATGTGTTAAAGCGATTTTAAATATTTTTTTTACGAATTTATTAATTTATTCTTAGATTACGGTCTTCTAATATTTTTTTTACTAACTTGTATTGATAAACAATTATTCTAGTTCCTCATAAATGAGTACAGATACATTTAAAAATTGATTATTGTGCGTTTAATTAATTTTTGCAATCATATGAAACAGGTTTTTCATTATATGCGATTTTTTTCATTAATTTAATCATTTATTCTTAATTTATGGTGATTCACTACACATAATTAATAATTACACATTCTAAACCCTCATACATTGAGTAGAGATACATTTAAAAATGATTATTGTGTGTTAAATTATTTTTTACGATTAAATGACATGAATTTTTCATTTTAAGTGATTGTTAAATAATGCTCTTAGTTTATTTATCAATTTAATCATTTATTATAAATTTACGGCTGTATTAATATTTTTTTAATATACATAATAGATTAATAAGCGTTTTAAATCCGCATAAATTGAGTATATATGCTATTTTAATCTATTGTCATACGATTCTCTGGAACTTAATCTTTATTTTTACTTTACGGTCGGTTCTAATATTTGTTTACCATACATAATTGATAAATAAACATTCCAAATCTGCGTAAATTGAGTATATATACATTTAAAAAAAGTCTGTTTAATTATTTTTGCAATCATATGACACAAATTTTACATATAAAACGATTGCTAAATAATACACTGAATTCATTCATCATTTATTCTTAATTTACGGTGCTCTTATAATATTTTTACTACGAGCAATTGATAAATAAGCATTCTGAATCCGTGTACATTAAGTACAGATATATTTAAAAATTATTATATCTGTTTACTAAGTTTACTTTTCTATCATCCGATACAAATTTTGTGTTTTAATCACATTAATATTATATATCCGATTTCATTGAATAATGTTATATCCAGATACTAGTACTAGAACATAAATATGAGATTACTCATAGAAGATATTAATATTTTATTACAAAATCTTGCGTAAAAAATGTAGATTATTATCTTAATGAGAGCAATTTTATTGCAGGCTTGGATTTAATTAAGTATTGATGGGAAATCATTGAGAGAGAGAAAAATAAATACGTTTAAAAATGGAGTTTCTCTCTGGGCAGTGGCTTGTTCGTACCCTTGTACAAAATCTCCCCTCAGCCATACAAAAATGTGTAGAGGCCGAGAGGGCATACGGGGGGTGAGGTAGGGGAGAGCCCGACGAGCGGTTCCTATTTTCGTTTGAAGATACGAAAAATCTACCTACGGCTAGATCTGTATTCCCCAACTGCCCTTTAGGTACCAAGCACTCCGTCCTCCTCGTGCAGCGGGGCCGACGGGAGAGTGAGAGGGCCGCGGCCGGGGGCGTTCTTGTACAACCAGGAAATAAATAAACATTTCAGAACGAATGTATAATGTAGATAGTGGTGGATAGTGTAATCTCCAACACCATAAACATCCCGTGGCAGCTTGGAGGGCAAGGTCGACACGTAACTCCAATTAAATGGATTCATATAGAGCGCATTCCAATTAAAGCGAGTGAGCGTCCGTGATAAGTGTGTTAATATGTGAAGATTATACGGAGAACTGGATTCCAAAAAAATAAAATATTCAATGGGATTGCGTAGAAGATGTTTCAATTTTTTTTTCTTAAAAAAAATATATTCTATTGCGGAACTAATGCGCTATTATCTCACTGTAAACTGGACAAAATCGTAATATCTCATATTATACACGAAAATTTAGGAATTCTATTGCCGCAATAAACGTTAGCTGCGTGTTGAAGATATTAAAAATAATTAGAACCGAGAATGTATAATATTAAAATAAATTGCATACCATTGCTTTGTTAAATAAATAATAAAATAAGCTTAAAATGTGCAGGTGATGCGTATAGGGAAACGGTTAAGCACAGACTGCTTCCTTGTCTGAAGAAAAAAAGGGTTGAAACGCACAACTTTCTCTTGCGACAATGCACGTCGATACAATAGCGATGGAAAGTATTTGTTCATTCAATGCCGCATAGCATAAATTATCACAAATATCAATCGAGCTCGGATTTCGACGGCAGATTCCGCAGACTCGTTAGCGGAATCTGCGAATAAATTCGGCGACACGAGCGGTAAGCTCGTGCGACCAATTTTGCAAATTGCATCCCATCTAGGTAAACAATCTAATTCAAAGCCGAATGCAATTCTGTCCAATCACATTTGCAATGCACGAGTGCAATCAAACGGCGGGGGTGAGTGCGGGTGAGGGGGTGGTATGGGGTTGTTATCGATACCACTCAGCCGAATTGTGCTCAGGGTGCTTTGACACGGCAATCTACGTTTGAGATTTAATTTAAAACCCACGGGGGTGTCCCGTGCTCGCTCATACGGCCGTGTGCGGTGCGATTAGAATGCGTAATTGCTCAATCCGACGGGTTTCAGCTGAATTATAAGTTTTAGATGCGTATCTGTCCCTCAAGAATAATTTCTAGCTTGTATCGCGTTAACACGGCATTAATGCCCGGCTTTAAAATGATTATTTCAGCTTTAATTTAATATATTTGACATATTATTAAATTTAACAATTGAATAGAAGACGGATTGAACTAGCGAGAAAGTTTTCCTATTCGAATTGAATGAAATTGTCTGAGAAAAGAATATATAAAAATTGATGTTACCGAAAGCCATTTCAATAAAACATTGGCATTGTCTGCATAAACAATAAATTCGGATGATCTTCAGCTTTATGATTTAGTGTGAAGAATAGTCGAATATAATATTCAGACGTTAATTTACATGATTTATAATATGCAGATTTAATTTAAGCATAAATTTGCGGATTTCATTGACACGAATTTTCATAATCCGATAATAATTAATGCGTTTTATTGAAAATATTGACATTATTAAAAGTTAAGTTCGGTTTCATGAATCAAACATCACTCGATTTACGCAATCTCCATTAAAGCATTTTGCAGAAATTAATATATGCATAGATAAAAAATATAATCAATGGCATATGTAAATATTTCTAAAGATTTAGAGATTCATAAAAATTGCCCAGATGATATAATTGCTTCACCAAAAATTATATTATCTAATTTAAGATCTTTATGCTCATAAAACAGATGCGAAAATATTTTTTTAAATACTAAGATAGATTGGCGCACACATCTCTTGAATTTCATTCATATGGATGATTTTTTTAAAAATACGATTATTTAATTTAATAATTACTACAGATTACAGCAATTTTTCTGTTATGTATAATAATGAATCGCGGAGCTCTTAAAGCTCAGTCTGTAAAAATATTATCATGGTTTATTTTTCCAGATGCCAGAATGATTCTTCAAATTAAGAAAAATATTATTGAGATGATTAGATGGTAAAATTGCTTTCTAAAAAATATATATAATCTAATTGAAGAGCTTTGTGTATATAAAAAAGATGAATATATTTTAATACTGAGATAATTTAAAATAGGTTTAGTCTGATTTCGCGTTCACATCTTTTGAATTTCATCCGCGCGATTGATTTTTTTAGATTCAAAACATTCCTCGTAATAAATTTCTTGGAATACGATCCTTTAATAAAGCTCTGCGATTTTTTTAAATATGCTTTTAATAAACTATATATAAGTCTTGTTTGCATAAGAGTAAGGATTCAATAAGAGCTTTATATATAAAACAAATAAATATATTTTTTAAATATTCTATTCTAATAAATTCTAGGTTTAGTATGATTTCGCCATCATATCTTCTGAATTTCATTCGCATGGATGATTTTTTTTAAATCAAAACTATCCTGGTAATAAATTTAAGCACTTTCTTGGAATAAGATCCGCAAAGAAAGTCCTACGATTTTTTTTTAATTAGCTTTCAATACGGGAATATGTTATGACTCAGTGAGAATAAGGATTCAATGATGGAATAAAATATACTATTGACATGACAATAAAATTGAAGATCATGTCACAAGATTTCGTGCTCATATCGTTTATATTTCATTCAAGCGAATTATTTTTATAATATTAAATACCTTCATAACAATAAATTAAATCACTTTCTTGAAATACGATCAGCTTTGAGAAAGTCCTATGAAAAAAATAATTAATAGCTAATATTTATTTAATTATTATTACAGATTACTTCACGTTTGAGTTTACGTATTGTTTTTATATGCATAAATATCTCATCTAAATTTTAGAGCTCATTGTTTTACATGAATTGTTGTTTGGAATTTCAGTGTCATCAGAAATTCAAGCATTGAAAAAATATATTGTTGACATCACAATAAAATCCGCGAACGTGTCATCATTAATTAAAATTAATGCCAAAAAGCCCTCGTTGAACTTTACAGACCGGTGATAATGAAATTTATAATAAATTAATAATTTATAGATTGTTGCATAATTGGCATTCAATTAAAAATATCTTAAAGTGCAGCTGAATTCGAAAATAAATTCGCGAAGTAATTTAAATATCCAAATTTTTAAATATTTTAAAAACAAACAATCGTAGTTGTTGCAATTAGTAATGAATAACTTTAGTAAAAATATTATTTCAGCTCCGCATGCATCGGCATGTACTTTTGTATAAAAATTTGGCATATCTCGCATTTTAAATCGATTTTAAATAATTCAAAAAACTTTAGTAATCGCTATCGCTTGCGAAATTCAAATATGGAGTTCCGCGGATATGAATACTTCCGGCCATGTACTTGAATTGACCGAGGGGCCCTTTCTCCTTTGTTTGAATTCCCGCCAGAAGAAGTAAATAACTACGAATTTATTAATATTGTAAAATAAAAATTAGAGCCCTAAGTATATTCCAGAAATATCCATTCGTACGAAAAGCACAATGGAAGGGATCAGAAAGCTTCCTATGTGGGCCCGAAAATCAAAATCGAGACGGGTTTCAACTGTAGAGAAAGCTATCCAGGGTTGATTCTTTACAAGAATCATGTGAAACGCAAGTTCTATGCGCTAAAATTAGATACAAAATAAATTCTGAACCAAAACACAACTTAACTGGACAACAGAGTTTATTAACCAGACCAATTTCGAAACGAAGTAATTGTATTATTTATTAATGATATATGTTTAGAATTAAGGCCTTGATTAATTGAGATTGGCTTTTAAACCGATTTATCGCTACAGGTTAGAAATATTCTAAATAAATCGTTGCAGCTTCTTGCCTATGCGGACGACATAAACATTGTGGCGACTCTTAGAGATGCATGCCAGCAAATAATGAGAGCGACAATTGGCATGGGACTCAACGAGATCCAGACAAAATATTTGTCCATATGCCAGGGACGAATCCTTGAACCTCAGAGAGTAGAAGAGTGCAGCTTTGAAGCCGTCCATAAATTCACAAAGTACGAACGAGAACCATGCTGGAAAATCGGTGATACTTTGGACTTCAACGGCATCTACGACCGAGATTTCTCCCAAAGAAGACTATATCAAGCTCTACATGACCCTCATCAGGCCCGTCCTAAGATACGGGTCTAAATGTTGGGCTTTGCGAGGCAAGATGATTGACAACTGGATATCCCGGAGAGGAGAATTCTGAGACAGATATTTAATAATACAGTCAATCCTCCTACAACGTATCCCGTAAATCACTGCTTTCTACAAAATTCTAATATTTATATAAGGTAAATTTAGATATTTCGTAAAACTAAAATACATTGCCGAACGAAATAAAGGTCAATGCTCTTTGGTTGACCAGGAATTTTGTAAAAAGCAGCGATTTAGAGAAAACGCTATAAGAGAGCTGACTGTATTATATTATATTCGACGACGGGGAATGGCGTATCCGAAACAACGAGGAGCTGTACCGACTATACAAGGATATACCGGTCACAACTGTCTTCAGAGTGGCCAGACTCCGATGGGTGGTCACGTGTCAAGGATGCGGGATAGGCAGCCGCCCAAAAGGCTTATGATTAACAAGCCTTCCTATCCCCGAAGGAAAGGAAGACCAAGGCTGAGGTGGTTGGACTGTGTGCAGAGGGATACTGCATCATTGTAACTTACTGCAAGATGGGGAGACGTGGCGGCATGCCGGATAAAATAGAGAAGGGCGTTGGATGAGGCCTAGACTCTACAATAGGACTGTTATAGAAATTATTGCCATGGAAATGCTACCACCCATCAGTTTGCCAAATATTTTAATTTTTTTTTTTTGAAGAATTTAATACTAGATTTCAAGTATTTTACGTATTGGAGACATCTTTGACATTTTTATTATTTCCTTAAAGGGTGGCTTAGAATAGAAAGTTATATATGTAAAGAATGATAAAGAATTAAAAGCGCATCGAATTTATGTAATCATTTTTTTGTTGCATTAATATTTTCATGTTTAAAAGCTTCTTATTTCTGAATCAATAGTTCGATTATTTTATATTAAGTTCTCGCAGTGGCGGATTCATAGGGATGCTTATGATGCTGAAGAATCAGGCCCCTGATCTTTAGATGCCCTAAGACTTTACTCATTATTTTATAGAATTCATTATTTTTTATGAACTTCACTTGTAGGAAAAACATCACTCGATTGTTACAAAAACTAATATTTTCATGGATTAAAATTATTATCAATGGCATATGTAAATATTTCTAAAGATTTAAACATTAATAAAAATTGCTCAGATGATATAATTGCTTCACAAAAAATGATATAATCTAATTTAAGATCTTAATGTTCATAAAACAGATGCGAAATTATTTTTTTTAGATAGATCTCTTGAATTTCATTCATATGGATGATTCAGAATTATAACCTTTCTGGTTATAAATATGAACATAGTAACAATACAATTATTTAATTGAATCATTATTACAGATTACAGCAATTTTTTCAGTTATGCTTAATATTAAATAATGATTTAAAGAATTTTACGTATCGTAGGCATTATTGAGATTTTTGTTATTTCATTAAAGTATGGCGTAGAATATAAAGTTATATATGTAAAGAATGATAAAGAATTAAAAGCGTATTGAATTTGTGTTATATTCTTTATGTTGTATTAATATTTATTTTCGTGTGTTTCGCACCTATATTTCTGTATCTTTATTTGATTATTTTATATTAAGATGCTTATGATGCTGAAGCATCAGACCCCTGATCATTGATCAAGATCAATGATCTTGGGGGGCCCCAATGGGCCCCCCAAGACCTTACGTATTATTTTATAGAATTTATCATTTTTTATTAGCTTCATTTTTAACTTCACTTGTAGGATAAAATAAAATGTATCATTAGATTGTTTAATTTCAGAATTTCAGAAACAGTTTACGAACTATTAGGAAAAAAAAATAAACACGCACAATTCAAATAATAAATATAATACAGTAATAATTAGCAGAGGATTCAAACAAAAACGAATGTTTAAATTTAATCTATAACGTAAATCTCATTGACATTTTTACACATTTGTATACTATTTTAAAAATCTATTTAACAATGCCGATAACAATTTGTTTATATACATAACGACTATAAGAGATGAGAGACAGATAATTATTTGTCCATTCTTTTTCCAGAAAATGAAATGTGCAGAATAATTACGTATGATAAGCAATTAGAAAATATCCCAGACTCTTTTTTCTACCTATTATATTACATACATTATTTTTTTATATTTCGTCCTTATACTTAGATAACTAACAACCTCCCCATTAAATTATATACCACTAGGGGCCTCTGAAGAGTTCATGTTTTCGTTTATGTTTAGTATTATTATTCTGTCTATTTAAGTATAATAATAATGAGACATTCTCGACAATGCCTTGTTAATAAAATAATGTTCGAGTGGTAATTTTAAACGTGTTGATGAGCTTTGAGAGCTTTTAACATTCGCATACATTACACTTGTCATACGACAAATTGTTTATTGTCATCGGCAGTATTATGGAATCGATAGGCGTCGTGACTGAGAGCCGACACAAATTCTAAGCTTTATCTTTATTATATCCTACGCAGCTCCATGGCGAAAACATGGCGTGTGCCCCACACACATCACAATATCAGAGTGCGTATAAATTTTCCGCCAGAACTTCTAGACGGGGGCCCCCCCCATTTCGATTTCGTGTGTCCCACCGAATTTACGACAAGTACACGTTTACGACGGGGGTATTTAGGTACCAGCCGAAGGAATTTGTGGTAAATTGTAATGCGGCCTTATAGTCGCGTGATAATGTCCAATACAAATTGGCAGCTCTTTGTGTTTTACGGCCGCCGTCCGCCGACAGTTCCAACTGCAATTATGTCGGCCATCAACATAAATTAAATTTATTGCCGCCGGTTCCATATTAATAATCGCTTTTTTGTTGTTTCAGAATTTTTTCACGAAAAAAAAACCATCGCCAACAGACACACTGTGCGTAAATTGTAAATCTATCTCCGCGCACAATGGGCGTAGGAGAAAATAGCGATGAGCACTCTCAATAAAACCTTTGAACTGAGGAATAATGTTTATTTTCGATGTGTACCAGATGGTGCTTCTTACAAGGGACTATAAAATACGCATCGATACGGCGTACGTGACTATATACGATTTTTTTCTATTTAATTTATTTATATATATATTTCTTTTAGAATTAATTTGTATAAAAAAATATATATATATTTTCGACGATGATAAAACAGACACGTCTGAAAAGTTGAAGATACAGAATCCACCAGCAGAAAGGTTACTGACATACAGGATCAATAAGCACGGACTCGTGCCAAGGATTCCCTATCGCACGATTCTATTGAAGATACAAACACATTTTAAAAAAAATATTTAACACAATACTCAATTTATAAAAATCAAATTAAATAAACGCGATCGTTTTGGTCACAAATGTGATTATTTACGAGCATAATAAAATGCTCGTAAAGCCATATCAAGATTTACTGTCTCAATATTGATAATAAACATATATTTCATCGGATTAGACGCGACTTTCTACGAAAATTTCGATACAAAAATATTTTTTTAATAATAATAATATAAATTGGAGAGTGGATAGGCGAGAGAAATTATTTCAGAGGCGAATGCATCCGTTTCATTCGCGTTCGTGCACATCGACGACGCTAGAGAGCGACGGCTATACGTAAAATATCCCCTTTCCGAAAATCAATGCTTGTTAAACTCCATATATATTTAATTTAAATAAATAAAGACGAATATAATAGACGTATACCTGCTTTTCATACGAAAAATAAGTAGGAAACACTTTCACAAAATAGCATTGTGCAATACACAATAGATCATCGTGACAAAGGGGTAAGATGTGTATATAGATTTCCGTGTTTTTTGTCGATAACGCACTAAATATGTCTGAAAAGAGAAAGTCTCGACATATTTACGACGGATTCGGGTGCATTTTTTTCCATTATATTTATTTTAACGCATAGTTTTATATTCTGCGATTGTGTACGATATGAATTACGTGTTGTATATCACGTGACTCAAAATGTTTAGAGCTGCGATATGTATGTCATATAGGGGTTGGCGTATCCCTGAAATAGAAATTCTTACAATAAATCACGTGTGAAATGATCTGACGCGTATAAATTTGTCGAGACGCGTTTTTGTCTGTGTTTTTCGAAATTATGAAACTTTTTATTTGACCCTCGCACGTGTCGTAAGGCGTACATAGTCTGAATTTCTCTTTTATTTTATCATTCGACATAACACGTCCCGCAAGGTCATTTCTCAACAAAAATCATATGTAGTTATGATACGGCTCTCTTTCTCTCTCACTCTCTCCTCCCTCGCCTCTGAACTTGCGCTCCCATGTATCTTTATTGCCCTGCAGATAGCATCTGAACAATTCTTGTTGAACAAAACATTCCGGGACAAATATGTTCCTCGTGAAATTAATAACGGGACGCCGATGTGTGCGTGAGTATTGATTTTAAATGCAGACATCGCCGCGAGCCTGCTTTCGGGTTAATGCACACGTGAATAATTAAAGATCATCACTCCATTAGATGGAGCAAAGTGCTTTTGGCCGCATTGCATGAATATAACATGAGCATCCACATAATGCAATCAAATATTGATCAAAACCACTCGAATTTATCAACATAATCAACTAATTAAATAATAATATCGATACGATTATTTATAAACAAATATATATTTGTATAATTTCGTATAATATTTTCATAATTTTCCGTATCAACCTAGCGGGCATCACTCGAACTATTTTTGTTCTGATATCGCAAAGCTCCATCTCTGTTCATCTCCCCTAGCTACGTTCAAAAATACAAGACGGATGCACGGATAAATGCATTTAATATTTTGTCTCGCTCGTTTGCGCGAGATGGAGCGAGATGGCGATAGTAGCAGTTTGGCCGTTATGACAATTAGCGGACGTGGCCATGTTTGACGCCGCGCTTTGATTGGCTGAATCCTCAGCGGCCATGTTGGTTTTCGAGTATTTACATAAACAAATTCGAGCGTCAGCCAATCAGAGGATGGGGGCGGAGCGTCATCGTCGGCCATAATGAATAAGGTGGGACCAGCGGCGGATTGTTACACTTGATGGAGACTTGCGACATGCTTTGCTCGCTCCTCCTAATAAATTCGTTTACGCATCCACCGCGTTATGTAATAGGGAATAGGGGGGAAATAGGGAATTGTGCGTACACTACCCAACGCTCTCCATAGATTGCTATCGATTTTCTACCGAACAAGAATTAATAACTAGGTAATAAATAATCGCAACAATCTAATTAATACATTTATATAAAAAAAAAATATGCAATATAATAAAAACGGATACGGCATAATTCAGTGTATTTATTGTCGTGTTATTATTTGTTATAATATATTGCTTATGTTTTTTTAAATAAAAATATGATTTATATATCTTAGAGATGTCGGCAATAGATGGCGTTGGTTTTCGCAATAGATCACATCGTAGCAGCTGATGCATTTTATGTCGTTTTTATCGACGTATATAAAGTAGCATTGTACGGCGGAGCTTATTGTGATTTAAACAACGTTTATCGATACGTACAAAAGGGTTAAAACCGGTTCCGGCGTCGATACGATCGCGTCCAATCAAAAAATTTCGAAACCGAGCTCGGAACGGACCGCGGATGACATGTCCACGCGGTTCGGAAACACCTTCCGACAATGACCTGACCCTGTGGCGGTTATACAACGATTTCATTGGACCTTAAAAGTTTATGGCCGCCATAAAGGCGGGCGTTTATCACCGCGGGCGTTTACGACCCCGAGAGTTGTCTGTCGGTGTCGGGTTGTGTGTCCCTTATTTATTATCAATCACTATCATCGTTAAAATGACATTAATTTCGTCTTCAATTGCCGCCGATGACAACATCTGACTGAGTGGCTGTTAACTAGACGTATTATTGACAAGAAAGCTGCGACACGAATAAGAAATTTAATGACGCGATTAAATGCGACACTAAAAAAGATTATGTATATTTAATTTAATTTTTTTTCTCCAAACAATTATAGTTATTAAGATATTTTTTTCGTGAATCGAATGAAAACGTTATATGAGATCGCGTTAAATATTTTTATTATGCCTAATTTTATTATACTCATTAAATGGAGTGGAGAAAAAAATATTTTGAATGCTTTATGATTATTTATAGCACTATTCTCCGTCAAGTTCTTAATTTAACTCAGATGAAAAACAGTGTTGGACGTATTGTTGATGAAAAAAATATATATTCGAATATAGCAATTGAATATTTCAGTACATTATTAACGTAAGCGCTATATGTTCGTTTCAGCTGAATCCGTTAAAATGTCAACGGCTTCTATATATAATATATATATTTTTAAAAACCACAAATTGTCAAAATATATTATAATAAATAATTGTCACAGCTTCTGTCTTGGTACACTCGTACATGACGTATCTTGACATTTGAATCTGACGTACCTGACGTATCTTGAAATGGCTTTCTACGACATTTTTGGCAAAATTGCTAAGAAAAAAATGATGTGATGTAAAAATATTATTAAAATAATTATTAATTATGTAAATATGTAGATTGATCAAGAATTAATAATTACAGCCTAAAACAGTTCTTTTACAATATCTATATATTTTTCTAAAAAAAGCTATTCATAAAAAAATATTAAAAATACGAAAATATAATCGAATATTTTAATTTAGCACGCAATATAATTATCACATTTTTTGGTGTTGTGTTTGTACACTTGTTCCTGATGTATCATGCCATTGGTAGCTTATATTGGATGCTTACTTTATTATTGGGCATTGAAAAGGTTTCGCGTGCTTTAGAGTGCTCGATGATTTTTTACTTGTTATATATATTTTTTGTCCTAAAACAACACCGCTATGATATGTTAGCCTCCGTATTCGCCGGATATAACCCCCCAGTAATCATTGCTATTCATAATAATAAAATAATATGAAAGCTTTGTCAAAATTGAGGAGTTAAATACTGAAAATCGCAGATGAAAAAATCTAAAATATCATTTTTTTGCTCAATAAAACGATATTATAAAGCATCAGCCTCCGTATTCCTCGGAAAAAGACTTTATTCGATTTCTTCCTAATGCTGAACATGAAAAAAATCTTAGAAAACAACGTTTTGACTAAAATTTACGAGAAAATATATTAAATATGAGTATTATTTACTGGGTGGTATATTAATGAAATTAAACATATATTTAATTATAATTTTGTAAGAATTATCATTCAAATGTACTGAAAAATGAATTCTTTGTGTCTGAAACAATTTTCTTTCATAATAACCACATATATTTAAATAAAACCTAAGCTTGACAAAGTATTGATTTTTTATATGAAATTAAGTGTTTAATAAAAAAAAATAGGACAGAGGGTATAATTATCGCATTTTTTTGTCATATTGGCGCATTTATTCCTGACGTATCATGACATATATCGTACCATGACATGGCCATATTGAATGCTTACTTTATTTTCGTAAGAAAATAATATTATTAAATCGTGAAAATAATTATTGATTGAATGAAAAAATGCTTTAACGCTCTACGGTCACCCCGGGGTGACAACTGTCATTGCACAGCACACGCTAGCGAAACAACAAGCTTTGTATGAAACTTACTAGGATGTATCTAGAACCCATAAGTTTCATTAATAGATTCGAGTCACAGCTACATTTTTGATTTTATGTGAATTGTTATTAAACACAGACAAAATAATTCTTTAATGAGTTTAATGACTTAAATTATTAGTTCTTGGTGTCTGTGAGAGTTCTTTTATTTTTATTTGATTTATTTCTCAGTGTTAATGGGGGATTTGTTGTGTATAAAAATTGGTACGATCAGAGTTGTTGGTTTACTAAAAAGTGCATCTTGTTCTCGAGGCTCTATGTTAACCCCTTCGCCGCCCACTGATGCCCCATCACGACTGTAAAATGTCCTGCTCAACCCCGCTCTGACCGTACACATCAAAAACCACTAAAAACCAAATAGGTGGCGCAGGAGATTGATGTCTATCTCGGGGGCCCGCGTTATAAAACGAGTGGCTCAACAGTGGTTTTATGACAAGACGATTTTACGAGGCCGTTATACTGTTCTTTTAGTGTCATTACGGCTTAACCTTGCTGCCGGCTGCTGTAAATTTGTGTGGCCGTTGTCTTTCGTGATTTCACACCTTGCACACACACATTGTTTGGGGAGCTCTGGCGCGTTTTATGGGCGCCGTGACGTCACAACACTTGCATTTTCACGGGCTCGTTACGCAAGCAGCTCGGATTTTTATTGCCTTTTTTTATTGTTTATGGGCTAGTGTTGTGGTTTTGACTATAAAACAGTCTGCCGGCTGTCTACGACTGCAGTTCGATGCAAAAAAGCGCCGTAAACCGATGTGGGTCTGTGGGTTTATGACATCGGCGCCTAATTCCGGCGCCCACACGGCCGCCGATAAAGCTCGGGGGGTAATGAACCGAGACGCTCGACGCGGAAACGTCGGTCGTGACCTTTGAAAAGTTCGATAGAATCAAAATGAATGCAAAGTTTGATCGATGGACGCCGAGACCACTCGAATTGTGAGGCCATCAACCCCTCCGACGGATGGAATCAATTAGGGCGTCGCATCTGTTTCCGAATATTGCTCTCCACAAACGGAAACACCTGTTATTTTGCAGGGAGAGTGCCAAATAACATTGTTTGCGTTGATCAATCACGATACAGAGCTCCAGAAATATAATATTTTATTTCAAGGTTTTCGCAAGACAATGTCGTTTATATCAATAATCCATAATATTAAATAAATAAGTATACAAAGCTCTCAATTTGGGTGCTATAATTAAAACATTATCTTGATAATAATCTGGAGTATAGCCTGTGCTTTTACCGTGGCACTCATATTTGATTGCCATCATAACGGTATATTTATTATTTCGATCGTCGATATCTTACTGTTAATGAAACATGAGATATATTTGAAATATTAGGCATATAAATGGTTCCAAAAATATTCTGAAAATATTTGTCTAACGTGTTTTATATTTTATTTTGGCATTTTTCATGTTTAAGTTATTTTATGCTTACACAAATCTACGTTTTCATTTTCTAGAAAAAAATAGACAACGCGTAGCTTAGATACGAAGATATTTATAACAATTCGGAAGCTTACTGATAATGAAATTTGATATGGTTCCAGAATTTTTCAGAAAATATTTGTTATGTTTAGGTTACATTAATCTAGGTATACAATTTTAAAGAAAAATTAAACAACGTGTAGCTTAGATACGAAGATATTTATAAGAGTTTGAAAGCCGTTATGATAATTACATTCATCTGATGAGAATATAATCGTACCTTATGACAATATAAATTGATTAATAATATTAAAACAGTTAAATAGACGTGATTTACTAGAAAATTTAGGGAAAAAATACGATACTACGCTCAAATTATTATGATTTTTTCGACTAAATGTACGATAAATTTAATTAAAAGCTCTAAACTATCTGTATACTTCTTTTAGTTTAAGTATTATATACATTTAAAATGTTTTTTGATCCGTAAAGTTTCATTATTTGAGGTATAACAAGATTCAGCGTCGATATATTTAAATAATATTGAAAAACGTACATATAATTTATTAATTATTATAATGCTCGATATTCACAAGTTCTAGCGATATATTTAATCATGATATTTAAATACGGATAAGTTTAAGAAGTAGATATACAAATAATTCCTACAGAATAATCAAGAAGAGAATACGAATTACATTATTTTAATCGATTATATAATTAAATATATCATCAACATCATCATCATTTGCCAGTAACAAGGCTCTCACTCGTTGAGGGCATGGACCTTACCAAACTCTCGCATATTTATATTAAATTCAAATAAGTCATCAGGATTATCTCATGATTTTACGCGATATTTTAAATATTATCATAAAATATGAGAGGAGATACGTAGTCGTGATTTACAAGCAAATTTAGGAAACCCATCTATCATATCTACGCTGTGTCTCAAAAAATACAATACGACGTTCATATTATTAGGAATTTTACTACTAAATATATGATAAATTATGTAAAATGATTAAAACTATGTTTCTACATCTTTTAATTTAAGAATTATTTACATTTCAAATGGATTTTTGACTCCCCGGAAAGTTTCATTATTCGGGATACAGCAAGATTCATCGTCGATATATTTAAATAATATTAAAAAAATCGTTCTGTTTCGATATATTTATAAGAAGTAGATATGCAAATAATTCCTACATAATAATCAAGAAGAGAATACGGATTACATTTTTTAATCGATTATATAATAATTAAATTTTCAATTCAAATAAATTCTCTATATTATCTCATAATTTTACGCGATGTTATAAATAAAATTATCGTAAAATATAACAGGTAGTTTATGTGAAGTGGGGTAAAGATGACAGTTTAGAGGATAATGACGACTCAATAATCATATTAAAATATTTGGGGGTTAACGTTGGCGTAAATAAATAAATTTTAGGGTAATAGATGAGAGAAATTCCCGGCATTATGGCATTAAATTCCTCCCTAGTTTACGACGATTCGGATATTTAAATAATTATTTTATAATAAATCGGATGGCGATTTTCGATGGTGGATTTTGTATTCTTCTTAATAGTTTTGGTGATTATAGATATATATTTAAAAGCAGCAATAAAAATATAAATTGCTTGACAAATGTGTGTTAAATATGTGTTTAGTTTTAATAAATATTCATATTTTAAAATGTATATATCTTATCATGGTGAATGAAGACGACAGATAAATAATTGCCATGTATTATATATAATATAAATAAAAATGATATACAGTGCACTCTCGATTATCCGGGTTAATGCTGGGGAGGATGATCACGGA